>CM052545.1:1606946-1706832 GCA_028533065.1 Trachops cirrhosus
GCGGACGGTCACAGCGGAGGCCTGCGGAGTGTCCGTGGGGACTCGGGACGAATGACATGGCCCGAACACAGAGGACAGCAACGCCTGGAGAGACGACTGGAGACACGCGAACGGTGGCCCGCGCCGAGGTCTGATGCTGCGTCCGAGACCCCCTTCACGGAGTCCGCAGCCCCACACGCAAAGCAGCGGGGCAACCCCACTCGCTGAAGGCATTTTACAGCCGTGCAAGCGGCCCTGCACGGCGGCCGCAGCGGCATAAACGAAAGCTTTCCCCTCGCAGAGTCACAGCCCACAGCCGCCTTGGCCGGCGGAGCATCCGGGCCTGCCCGCCGGCGAGCTCGGAGGACGCGGCCTGCGCGAGGTTGCCCCGGGAACCGCGGCCCGCCACGTCGGCGGACGTCTGCACTTCGAAAAGGATAATGCTGGCGCACAGAGTGAGTTTTGGGGAGTCCCCTCCTATTCTCTTCTCTGGAAGAGTGTGAAAGGACTGCTATTAATTCCTCCTCGAATGTTCGGCAAAAATTCACCAGTGAAACTGTCTGGTCCTGGACTTCGTCTGTTGGGAGGTTTTTTATTACTGATTCAATCTCCTTACTGGTAATGAGCCTGTTCAGATTTTCTATTTCATCATAATTCAGTCTCGTAGGTTGTAAGTTTCTAGGAATTTGCCCATTTCTTCTAAGCTGTCAAATTTGTTGGCGTATAATTGTTCATAGCAGTCACTCATAATCCTTTGTTTTTGTGGTGTCAGTGACACCTTTCAGTCCCCATTTTACTGGAGTGCCCTCTCTCTCTTTTTGAATCAAGCAGATCGGAACTGAGACAGGACAACAGGTGGAGGGACAAGGCCAGCAGTAGCACCCTGACCGGGGGTTCTGGGACTCCTGGGGTCTGGGGCGCCCCCCAGGGCTGTGTTTAGCTCTGGGCCATCCCTGACCCTAGCTTACAAACGTGCCAGTAATTCTGTGACTCATCTGTTATCTTTCCAATAAAACCTCCTATTTGCCTAATTTTTCCAGTGCGTGTTGCGTTCAGCAATCCTTACATCCATACTTCTCCACAGTTTGGAATATTAGAGTAAATACTTTCTTATATTAGACACAGACTTGATAGCACGGACATTTTTTGAGTAAAATTTCTAACTCTTTTTTCTGGCCTTTAATATAAATGCCTTTCTACGTGATTCCGGAGGGCAACATAAATGGTAAAAATTCTTCCTATTCCTTCAGGGAAATGAACATTCTGATTCCTGCAGGAAGTGACAGAAGTGATCGCTGTTCCTACAAGGTAGATGCTCTACAACAAGAAAAGGGAATCACTTTTTCACTCGCCCGCCCTTCTGCTGTGATGAGCAGCTGCTGCGATGAGCAGCTGCTGCTGTAAGGGTTCCAGTTAAGTGGCTGTGACCAGGTCCTTCCGTGAAGCTAACCTGCCAACCGCCGACCCAAGACGGGAGCTTCACACCGGAGCCAGCCCGGTGAGCCGCCTGTGTGCGCAGTGGGTGGGGCTGTGCCTGGAGGGGGCAAGGTCTGGGAAGGGGAGGCCGGAGGGGCAAAGAGACGGAGTGCGTTCGGTGGAATGGACGTGGCAGGCCGGCGGTGACTAACTGGCTCACCTCTCACAGACGGCACTTTCTCCATTGTTTCCCACCTAATCGGCAGCTCCTTTATGGGTTTAAAGGTTGTTCCTGGTATTGAGTACTTAAATTCAATGATCTGCTTTGGAGGTCCAGTTACCAACAATACATTCAGCTGTGAATTTCAATAAGCTCTTGCTTAAAATCTACTCTAATTCCATCTCCTCATTTAGCTTTGTCTGGGACCTTCCGTGGAACACTGTGCATTCCTACGCCCAACAGCTGCCCGAAAACACAGCGATGAGCTTTGCCCCTGGCCATCCGACCAGCTCCCTGTAGCTCTGCCCCTCCCAAAATAAGACTGAGCAGTTTATCTTTGAATTGTTGAGATGTCTTACTTCCAGAACATTCGAGTCGCATAGCATTCATTGTCCAGGGGTAATTTTGGTGGTGTGGGAGTTCTAACTTACTTATTGAGAATATAGCAAACAAAGTCTGTATTAAACGAAAACTGTATTTGGGACTTCCCACGAAGACTGGACAACCACATTCTAAAATCATTAGCAGTGTTACGTGGCTTACAGAGACGTGTCTCTTTCATATTTTTTAAGGCAAAAGTCTTTAATTTACTTGGAAAGAAAAATGCTTGACATTTTCTCTGTAGGCTTTGAGATTCATGTTTCTTTCCTGTATAGATTTAAAGATACAACACATTTGATTTTTAAGGAAGAAAAATATGACACTTGCAAGTTTTTAAACTTGGGCTTATTTACAAAGTTTTCCAATACTTTGTAATATATTATTTCCATTGTATCCAGTCTGAAAAACGAAGAATCGTCACTGTTTATTTAACTCAGTACTCGCCCATTCATTTGAATACGGCGTTTATCGAGTGAGGCAGTGAGCAGTGGAGAGAAGCAAGCGCTCTCTCCTGCTCTTACAGGGCGTCCGGCCTGGGAAAGGACGGCACATGATAAAGGGCAAAGCGGAAAACGGTATTACAAGCCTGAGGGCGATTAATGTCACAAAACAATGAAGCAGGACAGGGGACACAGGGGCGGGAACAGAGGCAATGACGGTATTTTCGCAGCTCAGTACAGATCTGAGCTGTGGGCTTCCTCGTCTCCTTTCAGAGACGACCCAGTTTGGGAGTCGCTGCAGGGGTCAGGCCCTCGGCGAAGCGACCCGCCCGGCGCCCAGCGTGAGCCCACTGAGACGAGACCGCTGTTGGGGTTCGGCCTGATGATGAATCGCACATCTCAGCCCAAAGTCAATTAGCAATCCATATGTTACGATGCATGACGTTAACTAGGCTTTGGTCGCTTTTCCAGACACCAGAACTCCCTCCGTGAGAAGCACATTGTGCTGTTAAAAGTTCATTTGTAAATGTGCATTTGGGTCTTTGAACACACTTTCCACAGAAACAATAGTGAGTACAAGGATATATATTTAAGTTTGTTATTTAGGTGGAAATGCAATTCATCAAAATAGTAGAAAATAATATTGTCTCCTATTACAGAATAGAATAAAATGGAAAATCTACACTAAAGAATCGGATTTCCTTCTTTTTACTTGAAGGATGTTACTGCAGAGAATTGAATTCACTGAGAGGAAAACAAAGAGAGAGAATGAGGACAACACTAAGTTGGCTAGTGGCATTTTCAAGGTCTCAGAAGTTGCTGGAATTGATTGTTGCATATAATCATTTTTAAAACTTATAATTTTCCTTTATTTTTAAGATGCCATGTCATTTAGCGCCACTCATATTTAAGTCATAATTAGAGCTGATTTTTCCCCTCTCTCAAATCTAAGAAGGGACAAAGAGAGGGTAAGACTTTTCCTAGGTTTGGAAATAATCAAAGCGGCAGGGGAAAAAGGCTTATTTAAAAGAATATTGCATTGTAGCTTTATTTGAAATAACACAGTTGGAAATAAACTCAGAGTCCAATAGTAGCAGGAAAATGAGAAGGAATTTAGACTGGGGAGCACTTGAAGCTCCCGAAGGAGAAATACCGAGGAACAGTAATGCAGCGATGAGCAAGCCAAGTGTGCTCCCGGGCTAGGGGCCTAGCGGTGGGGCCGCGTGATCCTATGCAGGACTTTCTACAAGCTTTTCAACAAAACACGTGAAGTGGGATCCCTGGGCGGTAGAACAGCTGGCATTCTAAAGCTTTTTTCTTTACGTTTTTCATTTCTGAAATGTGCAGTGTTGGGTTTTATCATTTTAAAGATATTTTTCAGAGTATGCACTGAATAGAAAGAGGACATGCGAAGATGTTAGAACAACCGTGTTAAACGCGCTAAAGAATGTACGTGGAAATGATATTCCTAAGAAAGACACAACCGTGAAAGATCTGTGTCTGCTTTCTGCTCCCCCGAGTGAAAGAAACACCCGATGGCAAAGACACTGTGGACGGAGACGCCAGGCGGCCGGCCCAGGGCCCTTGTAACAGGCTCCGGTGCTCAGCCCCCTCGGAGGAGCTGCCCGGGCGGGCCCCTTGCGGTCGGTACTTTTCTTCTAACAGCAGCACCGCCCGAACAGGAACTGGCCGCGCAAACACCCACCCCTGCATCCTCCTCGGTGCAAACCCAGCCCCTGGCTCCTCCGTGCTGCGGCCTCGCCTGCGCCCGCCACCAGCATCTTCAGCCCGCAGCCAGCGCCCTGGGCCGGGTGACATCTGGGCTGGGACCCCGGGGCCTGAATCTGTCTCAGAGATGAGACTGTGAAGGAGGAACCCCCTCTTCCGAGCTGTTCGCAGTTTCGAACGGGAGCAGTGTGTCCCAGAGAGCGCGCCCGCCCCGACACCACTGCCCGTGTCCCAGTCCGAGGTCGCCTGGCCTGGGCTCCGTGTTCTGCCCGGAGGCGAAGCATAGTGGGCATCCTCGCCTTCAGTGAGGACCACCAACCTGCAGGAATCGTAAGATAATTGTCATCTCCTTGTATTCTGAAGATTCTTTAAATGAGCCTTAAGGAGCAGCAAACTTTTTTTAATCATGTTGGTGGTTTCTAAAAAACGCCAAAGACTCAGCAGATTGCTTTGTTCAAAACGCCGAGACAGAAACACAGCTTCCCCTGTAATTTGCTCTCATTATCTTTCTAGACTGAAAAGAAGGCAGGACAACGGTGCAGCCAGTTCCGGTGAAGAGACAAGCTGCAGCACGCTGTCCGTCATCCTGTCCTCTCTCACGCTGCCCTTCATCCTGTCCTCTCTCATGCTGTCCTTCATCCTGTCCTCTCTCACGCTGCCCTTCATCCTGTCCTCTCTCATGCTGCCCTTCATCCTGTCCTTCTCTCCCAGCACAGAGCTGCGTGTTTCCTGGATGCACGGCGAGGGCAGGCATTCAAAGCCACCCCTGAGGGGAACCCTGGGCTGCCTGGGGCAGTCTCTGTCCTCCACGCCCCTGCCGGTGGGCCTTGAACACTTACAGTGATCTGCAGCGCTGCAGAACCGGCGAGGTCATTTGTATGTAGAGCCAACACCAAAAAGCGCCCGTGCACCTTGGCGCTGGAGCGGCACCACGCCGGCCCGTCTCGGCAGAGCTGCCGCGGGTCACCCTGCAATGTTCACGCAGCAATTTCCCCCCAGGTTTCTCCAGCTTTGAGTCACCGAAGGGGCACCCGATCATGTCAGTAGCAAAGCACTGCTGTATTTGGGTGACCGTGCTGTCACACATCTGGAGAGTTTCAGCCATAGCCGTGGGTCAGCCATCTGACAAGCAGACTTTCCCCACTTGAGTTCCTCCCTGTGAGGCGGCTGCCGTGGCTCCAGCTTGCCCGGGAGGTCTGGGAGGGGCCCTGGCTGGCCCCGGCCGGGGTGGGTGGTCGCTCCGGCTCCCCGCAGGACCCCAGAGGCTCCGCATCTTAGCTGTGCTGCCTCACTTGGCAGACTTACCGTTTTCACCGCTGGAGTCCAGGGTGCAACACAAATGGCTTAGACACCTATTTATCTGTCCTCACTATGAATCCCAAAGAACAGAAGGGTGGCTCGGAGGGCCCTCAGCTCTCCCTACCCGGGACAGGGGAGAGGTCAGTGCAGGGAGGGAAGCGGGGCCTCCCCCTCAGCTGCCTGCTCCAGCTCTGCCCTCTGCCGCCCTCAGGCCCATGTGCCGGGCTGAGTCAGTGACCTCCCAGCCCCCAGGGGAGGTGCATTAGTGTCAGTACCTGACTCAGCACTACTGGGAGGAGCAAAGGAGTGAGGCCCCGGAAAGCCTGGCACAGGGCTGGCTACTAGCACAGGACCAGACTGCCCTGGGGACAGGTGCCTGAATTCGCACTCCCTAGAAGCAAGCACTGCTATTATGTCAAGCCACAAAAATGGTGAGTCTGAAGGCACCTCTCTGGCATGCATGAGTTCGTGGGTCCACCCCAACTCCCGACCTGCTTCCGCTTCCCAGGCCCCTAACTGTCCCGAAGAGCCTCCCTCCTTTCATGCCTCGCCCCCCACCCCTGCAGCCCTCGCCCACAGCCGCAGGTCACAGCCTCACCACAGAGGTCACCAGTGCCGCCCCCCCATCAGCTCCGCGTGTGAGCCAGTGCCCCGGCCTCCGGGGGCACTCAGCCCTCACGCCGCACCTCCTGTGCGCAGTGCTGGCTGCGGGGCGCACATCTGGGTGGTGGCCGGGCTGAGTCCTGGGTGATATGATATTTCTCCAAAAATCTCTGCACAAAACGTGCTGCATGAGTGGGAGTGTTGTTGTGATGAAGCTGCGAATCACCAACTGCCCATAGCTGCGGCCTCCTGAATCATCCGAATAGTTTTCGCAGAGGAACGTTCAAGCTTAACGCATTATTTGATGCAGATTCGTTGCTCTACTCACTCAGTCATTTTGAATGCGATGGCCACACAGTGCACATGCTCACTCAACAGCAGCTACCACCCCCACTGACTAGTGCAGTGAAGTTGTCATTGTTCACGCATGCACATTCCAGTCCACTCTCCTTGGCTGCCAGGTCACATCAATGTCACGTAAACCATTCTCGTTATATTGACAATGGCTACACTCATCCGGACAGACCTCGTATATCCTCCGGCGAGGGTTAAAAAGAACGTTGTACACAGAAGCAACACTAGAAGGCCATACAACTCCCAAATAACCTTCCATCAGCTTTGTCCCAGATTGGGGAAAAACTGCAACTCCCAGAAAGATTGACCGGATTGTCGAAAATGCACGGAATCGGCTATGAAACCGAGAAGCGCCGGTCTCAGACCAACGGCATTACGACAGTGTGCGTGCGTCAATGCTCCCTGCAGACAGTGGTGGGCGTTCCTCGGCACTACGCCGGGACCCGGCACGTGGTGTTTTTGGGAGCCTGGCTGCCGTGT
Source organism: Trachops cirrhosus (assembly GCA_028533065.1). Lineage (NCBI taxonomy): Eukaryota > Metazoa > Chordata > Mammalia > Chiroptera > Phyllostomidae > Trachops > Trachops cirrhosus. The sequence continues at coordinate 1,613,847 of CM052545.1, forward strand.
GGAACCTGAGGCCACAGCAATGACTTCTTCACGTCAAAGGAAAACAACTCTGCGGCGAGTGGCCTGAAGGAACGGGCAGATTGTGGCACCTCCGGCATGCGCAGCAGAGTGGCGTGAGGAGGGTGTCTCTTGGCCTTTATTGGGTTTCTTCTCGTCAGTGAATACTCTATCATATTAAAATATTTATCTTGGTGAGTTTTCTGAAGGCTGGATAACAGTAAGATTCTCTCTCTACACAGATGGACAGATGAGGGAGAGCTTTCATGGTGGACGATGCAGACTGAGTGTCATTAGTTTAGTGTGCAACGTTGTAAGCCTCTCTGACCTCGATGTGGGAGGGGCAGGGCTGGGACAGTGACAGCGGTCAAACGCAGTCACGGTGACAGTAACAGCAGAAGAAGGCTCGGATTCTGGGCTACCGGCAGAATCATAGGAACCTGGTCTCAAACGATTCCTCTTGGGGTCAAGAAGCACCCAGGTTGTCTCTGAGATCACTCACAGCCTGCGTCCTCTCGGCCCTGCCCTAGCGGCCCCTCTCCGCTGTCGCTGCCGATGACAGTGGACGCCTGGGGCCCAGGCCCCAGCTCTCCGGCCAGCTGCTCTGCCCCGGACTGCACGCACTCCCCTCCGCCCAGCTCCTGCGCCTTCGGCAAGAGTGGGGGGAGGTGAGGAGCCTCGCACACTGGCGTGGGCGTGAGCTCATGATACTCCGTGGCGTTCCGTACCCCCGTATTTGCACACGCGTCGCCCACCCCGGGGCCTGCTCTGTGTGCCAGCCCGTCTGCGGGCCCCTGTGAGGGTGATGGCCCGGCATCACTCGTGCTCGCCAGAGGTGACAGGAAGCCTTCCTCGGTGTCTGCCCCAAGGAAGTGGAGAACGGGAGAGTGTGACGAGTGCCTACGATGGGACAGGACGCAGGGACAAGAAGCCGTCAACCATTTCCACATCTAGCAATGCGGACAGATCCTAGAAAACAGACCGAGTCCTACAGGGCAAAACAATCCATGGGCCGAAACACACACAGAGAGAGCGACACTGTTGTTTCTCAGGCTGTCGCCTCCGGTGCCGGCGGACACGCGCTGGACACGCGGTGTGAGCACCTCTACCTCTGGCGGGAGGACGAGGAGGGGGAGGGACTGGGGGCCTGGGGGAGCGTCGCCTGGGCTCACGGCGAGGGCGGGGGGCGCAGTGCGTGTTTGGGAGCTGGGCCGCTCGTGGAGAATTAGCATGTTTGTCCCATTTTGGGAGGAGTAAGGAACGTTCCCAGAAAAAGGATGCACGTGTTTAAAACAGATCCTGGGAAGAGTCACACAGCCTCGTGGAGAAACAGATGGACGTGTGATTAGGATAAATTCTTGCTTTAGAATATTGGGTTGACCACAAAGCACATTCAGTTTTAAAGCAAACATAAATCACATTTTTTATTTTCACCAATAACTTCATTGAACAACATATTCACCTTTTTGTTCCACTACCGTCTGCCAAATTTCAGGCAACTTCATAATCCATCTTCCCAAAACCTTTTATCTTTTTCAGCAGCAAAGAACTATTCCAGGTGCCTTTTGCAGTTTTCCAGGGAAGTGAAATTTTCCTTCATCAAGAGAATTTTGTAAAGACCAAAATAAATGGAAATCGGAAGGTGCAGTGTCTGGCGAACACGGTGGATGAATCGGAACTTCCCAGCCAGGCTGTGACAGTTTGTGCCTGGCCACCAAAGAGGCACGTGGCCTCGTGCTATCCTGATGGGAGATTCTGTGTTTTCTGCTGGCAAATTCTGGACACATTTTGGCGAGCGCTGCTTTCGGTTGGTCTCGTTGGGGGCAGTGCCTGTCGGAAGCGACCGTCTGCTTTTCCAGGAGGAGCTCCTAACAGACGCCCTCCCAGTCCCACCTTGTACACGTCGCCTTCTCTGGATGCAGCCCGGACTGTGTGTGGCCGGTGGTGGCTCATTTCGCTTGCCCCACGATCGCTTCCATTCCACGTCATTGTAAAGTACCCACTTTTCACCTGCTGTCACAATTTGTTTTAAAAACAGAATGTTTTCATTACCTTTCAGTAGAGAATCGCATGCAAACATACTGTCAAGAAGCTTTTTACATTTAACATGGAACCCAAACACCAAAGTGATTAACGTAACCAAACTGGTGCGAATGATTTTCAAGGCTTGACTCGGATATTCTGGGTATGTCAGCTAGCTCCCATGTGCCAGAACGTTGATTGTTCTCAACTAGTGTCTCAGCTGGACCGCTACCAACGTCGGCCGGTCCACCCAACCGTGGAGCATCGTGCAGCGAGGAAGCTCCAGGACAAAGCTTTGCAAACCACCCTGACGCATTCGATCAGTTGCAGCACCTTCTCTACACACTGCACAGATCTTTTTTTTGTTTGCATTTCACTTGTGTTTTTGTCTTTCTTGAAATAATAAAGCATAATACGCCAAACATGTTTTCTTCCCTCTTCAACACTGAAATGACTACACAAAAATTCACTAATTTTGGTAAGTTTTCTTTAAATCACAGTGATATGGCAGCTGTCACAATACAATGTCACGAAATTGTTTCAAATGAACTTCAAGACAATGAGGTGCTACTAGAGCCAGCTCATGGAAAACAGAACGGGTGTTTTTGGCCGACCCAATCTACCTCTCCCTCCGAAGTGCTAGAAATCATCGTGAAATTAGCCTCCAGCCATCGGTCTAGGAGTGGAAATTTGGAAAGGTGGTTCTTTAACATTCAAAGGGAACGGCTCTGCAAATCTGGAAAAGACAGACACTCTGTCAAAAGTCAGCCTCTTGCTGCGTTTTGTGTCATCTGCCAGGCGGTACTTTTTTAGGAACATCAGCTGGTTTTGTTCCGATGGCATCATCTCGCCGTGTGAGCTCACTGACCACACCTGCTCACCAGCGACGGCGCTCGCAATCGGGAGTTCCCGTGCGGACAGCACGCTGCAAAGCACAGCTGGCAGGGGCCGCCCCGCCGCTCCTGGCGCTGCACCAGTCACCTGCTCTGTCCTCGGCGTGGACCTCGGGCTCCTCGACAGCGCCCCCCAGGTACCAGGCCACTTCTGCGCCCATCGCACTCAACAGGTCACAGCAGCGTACGCCGCGCCATTGAAGGAAGGCTGAGTCCTGCGGACGGCGACGTTCTAAGGTTCTGCTCTTCGCCAGCCCGACTCACTCAGGAGCTTGCATGGGTGCCTCTCCTGGTTTAAAACGGCAGTGTTCAGTGTGTGTAACCGCCTTTTCCTAGGAATCTTGCACGTTTTGGGAACGGTATGATTTATATTATTAATATCTTAAATGTTTAGTTCATACTATCCTTTAATTCATACTTAAGTGATTCTATTATATATGTTTGCACGTGTTTCTTATTGTTTGTGGACTCTGAGATTTCTTTACTCAATACTTCACATTCTTTTCTAACTCACAAAAAAGTGGGTCATTACACAGATGATCGAGCATGTCCACGTTCTTCTGTCCCGTGCTTTGCATGCCTTGGCAACACGGCAGGACGATATCTGTCGTAGCCACAGGCACCCGGTCCCACCCACAGGTTCTGCGTCCCGCCCCAGAGCTGGGAGGCGCTATCCCTTCACACTTCACATCTCTCTGTGTTTCACCGAGCCCTGGGAGGCTCTGAATTAAAGCTTTGGAACTTTTCAAAAGAAACAACTTTTCTCTCTGGAGGTAAGGTTAATTCTAGAACTTAATGAGCCCTCCTATTCTAGAAAAGATTCGGAAGGAGTAAAGGGTGCTCTTCCGAGAGGGGGAAGACGCGGACATCCTCTCCCGCTGACCACCACCACCATTTTCGGGAGGAGGCGCAGCGGCAGGCGCAGCGACAGTGGTCACAGTTTACACTTGGCGTCATGAATCGGCGTCTGCCGGGATCGAGCAGCATTCCAGGGACGCTGCATCCGGGCAGGCAGAGGAAGGTGGACGGCGAGCAGGAGAGGACACTGGGAAGGAACCGTGGGTGGGTGACGGCAGACTGAGTCGGAGGTGGGACAACGGACGGTTCGAGAGCGAGGAACCGCAGACTGCGAGACCATCTTTCCACGTCCAAGACAGCTGGACGAGACTCTGAGTGGGGACTGTGTGGACCGTCCGCACTTGTCTTTGCGAGATGAGTGTTTCAAGGGGGAAGTCGAATCTCTCTGTCATAAGATAAGCACAAGAGATTCTGAAATAACAAGCTACACAGCGCTCACTTTCCGAGAGCTTTCTCGTGCTGGCGTTCCTCCTCTGTTTCTGGGAGGAAATATAGCATCCCCCCTTTCTGAGGCGTGCTGCCCACGCATACCTCCTCTGTCCCCAAGCACTCGCTGACCCCCATCAGGACAGGAGGGCTTTTCTATGAGGACAGAGGACCGCCCCACTGCCGAAGGTGCGCCGTGGGGAGCCGCCCACTCCCACTCGGAGGCCACGCGACGCTGGGTGGTGGTGACCGCTTCTCAAGCTGGTTCAGCAGAAGTGCTTTTTCTTCGTTCCCCTTTATGCTGTCTTCTGTCTCCAGGTGGTACCTTCCAAGAGGGAAAAGCAGTTCTCCAGCAAAATGCTGAAAAACACTGAATGATTTCATCCCCTTTGGACTGCAGCCGAGGAGCCTGTGGTACCGAAGGGCTGGATGACTCAGCCCCAGTCCTCCGAGAGACTGCAAGTCATGCATCTTATGGCACCGAAGGCGTTTCAAGTTCCAGCTTGACGGAGCCGAGTGGCCGCGTCCTTTCAGAACCAGCGTTCCAACCCGCATGAGTTAACAATTCTTTTTCCAGTTCTGCTATTTTGTTGAGTTCCACAGCTCTCAGGTAAATGAATGCCAATAATATCAGAAACTTTCATTTCAGAATCAGAATGTGTCTGCAATGTTGTATGTCTATAATGCATACACATATAACTGCATAAACTTTACAAGTTCATAAGGTATATGTCACTGATTTTCTCCTCAAGTTTTGAGGCTATGCTCAGATATCTGAGTCTTATTCTAAAACACGGCTGAAAATTATTTGAGACAATTTGCAGCCCAGTTAGATGGCCAACTTGTCTTTGGGTTTCACTGCAATACAAGCCCCAAAACTAACTTGACCCAGGCACCGTAACCCCTGTACTGTCTGCAAGGATGCGGCCCCCCTGGTGGGGCAGCCTGGGCGCCGTCAGGTCAGGAGCGCGCAGCCCGCGCCAGCACCGACACAAGACCACACGGCACGTGCAGGAAATAGAAGCCGCTCTGCGTAGCATCCCGGTGAGGTCGGCCTGGGCGGCAGCCTCGGAACACAGCGAGGACCGAAGCCGTGCAGACCCGTCCGGACCTGCCCGGGGAAGTCGCAGGGGCACGGCTGACGCTGGCGGACAGGGATTTCCAGGGTTTGCAGCTGTGACAATACAGTGCGGTCTCTTCTTGTGCGCGTAGCGGCGAGACACCACGGAGATGTGTCTTGCTCTACTTCACAGAACACGAGTGAAGGACACGGCTGAGTAGCTGAGCTGAATTTCTCCGCATCCAGAGCTCACTCGTCTTTGTCCCTCTAACTGACCAGCATCACCATGAACGGTCCCTTTTGAGGACACAGTGAGTTTGCCAGCAGGTGACAATCACAAGAGAACTTGCTCTCTCAGAAAGCAACCGGGCAGTTCGACACGGAGCCAGTGTCCCAGAGCAGCAGCCATGTGCCAGGCGTGTGGGACGTGGTGAACGAGGTGGCTAGGCCGCTGCTCTGACAGGCGCCCTTCGAGTGGGCACCTTCCCCCCGAGGGGAAGGTTCCAGAAGCAGCAGGCAGTGCCCCCCTGCTCCTCCCGAACTGCTAGCTTCGGGTCTGTGACCAGCCCGGAGACGGGGCAGGAAGAGAGGTCTTAACTCAACAGCCAGAACTAAATTTTGGCCTCATATTGGGATTGTTAAGCTCGGACTGAAGCTTAAATAACTAATAACTGTTTCTAGTATTGGAAATGATCAGAAAAAGTGTGCGTGCTGCCTCAGTTTTCATCCAGGGGCAGGGCCTCACAGAAAGGGCAGCGGGAAAAAGAATTAACTCACGGTGCAAACGCACGGGACACGTCTCGCCCGCTCAGTGTTCCACACGCAACGGTCTCCCTCTCCCTGGTAAGGGGAACCGCTCCATGTCACTGCCTGCACGTGGGCACGCGTGTGTGTGCACGCACACACGGACCTGTGTGCCTCCCCTAGGACGACGCCGACACGCGCCCTGAGCGACGGCCCCTCTTGGCCTGGACGCGGCTGTGGGGCGCTGCCTCCTCCGGACAGGGTCCGCAGCCCCGGGAGTAGCTCACTCAGGAAGCGGCTCCTGATCGGCAGTGTGACACTGGGTTCCGGCCGGAGGCAGGTCCGGCTACAGGCCACAGCTTTCGGAGGAAGGCCGAAACCACTAGGGCTGGAAATGGAACGTAGAATTCGGCTCCCATCTGGGCTGAGAAGATGTCCCATTTTTTCCCTTCACTTAAACTTCTCAAGCTTCTGTGGCCACAGGCCAAAGCTGTTTTTCTCTGCGAACTTTCACCAGGATCAACTGGCTTTGATTTATTGAACCTCTGACCCATAAATGAACAAGAGAGCGAGAGAGATCATTCCAAGGGGCGGGATTCTGAGGAGCCAGGCATGGGCCAGGGAGCTCTAACTCTGCAGTCCCTGCGCCATCTGGCACCAGCGCCCACCAGAGAGCAGTGAGTGCTTTGGATGCATTCATTCATAATCCGAAACAGATTCAGCATCTTGGCCGTAATTTGGCTTTAGAGTCTTTTTCTTTTCTTTTTGAAATATTTTATTTACTTATTCTTATAGAGGGGAAGGGAGGAAGAAAGAGAGGGAGAGAAACAGCAATGTGTGGTTGCCTCTTGGGCACCCCCTACTGGGGATCTGGCCTGGAACCCAGGCACGAGGCCTGACTGGGAATCAAACCAGCGACCCTTTGGTTCACAGGCCGGTACTCAATCCACTGAGCCACACCGGCCAGGGCTTTTTTTTTTTTTTTTTTGAGCATTTATATAAGGATTGATTGCCTTTGTATAGTCATTTGAACTTTTTTCCAGAATTTAGAATTCTAAATATTGTAAAATTTACAATGTTTTCATTGGCTATGTTATATGTTTCTAAAGAATACATATAACTAACTCTGGGGTTTTTTGTTGGTTAAGTATAAAGTAACAAAAATGATTTTTACTATTTTTCTGATCCAGAGCTCCAGAATAGGGGCGTTCTATATAATAACAATTTTTTAATGGCATAAAGTTCACTAGCACTTTTAAAGTTCTGAGAACAGACCTTCTTCTATTCACACCATTGTATTTAAAATCCCAAACAGATCATTAAAAATAAGCAGCACTTGATGGTGTTATACCATCAATCTCTTTGAATGTAGGTTTTTTTCTTTGATTCATCACAGAATGAACTTTCTTTTTCTAATTGTTTTTACCACTTCAAATTATGGAGAGAGAATATATTCAACTTCAAAGTAAGAACTAAGTTGTAAAAACAAACAAATTAAAAAGCAATATTAAAGCATTAAAGCTGTTAGTCTGAATGAGCTACATCCCAAGATGCTACGTACTTTTAAAAATCACAGAGTAAGTCCTGGCTGGCATAGCTCAGTGGATTGAGCGCGGGCTGCGAACCAAAGCATCACAGGTTCGATTCCCAGTCAGGGCACATGCCTGGGTTGCGGGCCAGGTCCCCAGTGGGGAACACATGAGAGGCAATCACACATTGATGTTTCTCTCTCTCTCCTTCTCCCTCCCTTCCCCTTTCTAAAAATAAATAAATAAAATCTTTAAAAAAATCAGAGTGAGCTCCTAAAAGTATATCCCTTACAAACAATTCCATTTCATATGTGAGAACTGTAATTTTCTTAGGGACAGCTCTACAAGCTTTATTCATACAGCATTTCACTTACCGTGGCAAGTCTGGAATTCAACATTTTCTGTAACAGAGATACAGTGACCTGATAAAGAAAATGGATTAGAAAAGAGATAAATTAGGAATTAAGTTCATCTCAACAGGATGTCACTTTATGAATTCTTTTATCCCACAGATCTTTGAAATAGTTGCATTATCAGTGTTTTAAAAATGGGGCTCTATTTATAGAGAACGTTCCATAAATTGTAGGGTAATGATAAAAATCTTTTTTTATCCACGCCTGAGGACTTTTTTTTCGTTGATTTTAGAGAAGGGAAGGGATAAAGGAGGGGGGAGAGAGTCAAGCAGTGGGGGGCTGCCTCCCACAGGCACCCAGACCAGGGTCGGACCTGCAACCCTCTAGTTACGGGGCGACGCTCCTGCCCACTGAGCCACACTGGCCAGGACGGGAGTAGTAATGCTCAGGAACTTGTACTGAAAGTAGTACTATATGCGCATTTCCTCCTAATCATGTACAAGAATTTCTGAAAGCCTCTTCCTTTTCTCTCTTCTTGATAGTTTAAAATTCAGGGGCGTCCAACCCTCAGCCCGTGGGCTGCATGAAGCCCAGGATGGCTGTGAATGCGCCCAACACAAGATCGTACATTCACTTAAAACATTAGGAGATTCGTGTGTGTGTGTGTGTGATTACATGTCACAATGTATTTAACGCGTGGCCCAAAGAAGCTACACTTCTTCCAGTGTAGCTCGCAGACGCCACAGGGTTGGACACCCCGGTCTGCACGATGCACAAGTGTACGGAACACTTAGAAAGGCCCCTGCGATGCCACGTGGAGGGAGGGGAGGGGAAACTCAGGGGCTGGTCCGCTGGCTGGACGAGCACTTCCCTTCGTCGGAACTCGGGTAGTTCCTCTGAAAGAGCTACTTCGGACTCAGCGGTGAAGTGCAGTTGGCATCAGTGACATTTACGCAACACGGTCAAAGCCCGTCAGAGTCCTGTTGTCCTTGCCGTCTTCTTTCCGTCTCTATAAATCAATTCGAAAAGAGAAATCTTTCCCATGTTGTCTGCCGGTCTGCTCAGCTTGCCTGTTTGTGTCGTCCGGTCTGGTGACCAACAGGATTTGTGACTGCCTTCCTCCCCTGGCCCTTTGTGTCACTCTAGCCCATGGCACACAACTCCGTGTTCCCACGCTTCTCCGTTTGTCACAGGAAGCTGCCTCAATGCAGTGGTGGCCTGCAAGCACACCACAGGCCCCTCGACCCCAGTGGTCACGGCCCAGACAGGCTCACAGACCACGTGGAGATGCTCCATCCCAGTTCTGTAAATCCCTTTAAAGCAGGAGGAGAGATGGGGTGTGCTACCACACTGAGGGCAGGTGCAAGTGGGAAGGGCCCCAGTATGTGGGCCCCCAGTTAAGAAACGTTCATATATTCCTGTTCCCTTTCTCTCCTCTCCGCTGTAACAGCCTGCCCCGCTGATGGTTAGGGGGAGAGGCTGATGTGTGAGCAAGGAGGCCACGAGCCAGGGGCCAGGGACACACCCTTGTTCTGTGACAGAGGCAGAGGAGAACACGCCTCACCACAGCTTGAGCTTGCCAAGCAGCCTGCCGGCTGCAGGAGCAGGGAAGACCATGAATGGTACGCGGAGACCTTCCAGGCTTCTTCTTCTCCCTGCCCCCGCCCCCCACCACACCTACTCCCTAGAGGCCCTAAGGAACAGATGCTACTGATAGGCAAGGTCCCAGCGGGGCTGGGGTAGTCAGAGCTACAGCCTGGTCTCCCACAGCCCTCTGCCAAAGGCCAATGGCTTCGTGCAGGCTGCTCATTTGCATCCTTATCAGTGCAGGTCCCAGGCAGGAAACCAGAAATCAGCTGAGGAATTCTGAACAGGTAGCATTCATGGCTCAGTCCTAGAGCTGGTAGAACAGAGGGTGGGTGTATTCTCAGAGCTCCAGAGCAAACTGTCTGAGTCGGAAAGGGACGGCAGGACCAAGGAGGGGCTGCTGCAACCGGCTCAGGGATTTTGTCAAGGGCACGGCCATTCCCCGGGATGCCGGAAGCCAGGGGAAAAGAAATGAACAATGGCTTGCCTGCCTCCCGCTAGTGACTCCCTGCTTGCCCCTCCCCTGGCAGAATGTTACCGGAAGACACCTGCCGGGGAGACTGGGGGTGGGGGTAGTCTGCAGACTCCGGCCCAACCAGCGTCACAGAGCAGAGATCTGGCGAACCGGGTCAAGGACCACAGGCACAAAACCGGCACTGCACTTAATTAGGAACAAAACAGCTTCCTCTTTTAGGTGTGAACTCCATAAACAAAACCGGATGCACTTGGTCTCCGATTTTTTACCACCCGGCCAGACTGCAGGCAGGGTCTGTCACAGTCACTGCCACTTAAGATGCTCAGTAATTATCACTGCAGTTCTGAGTGAATGAGTGCCTATTCCCACCACAGATACATTGTCCAAATCAGTGCTCACCTACATGACTGGCAGGTAAAGTGATTTTTATAAAGACACTTTGGCTCCCATGTGCAAATCAGTATTTTCTCTTAGTATGGGCCCTTGCGCTTAACCGCTTTTTCACACGGTCCTGCCATTACTCAACAGACTTCCAGAACTCTCTTCTGCAACTGACTTTCAGAGCTAGTTCTTGAGACACGCGTGACAATCAGTAGAATCCAGTCCTGGCCGTTTTGGCCGAGCCTGACCCGCCAGGCTTCGATCTGGAAGACGTAATACTACTTGCAAAAATGAAATCCCCTCTGGAAGAATAAAGACTCGTTACTAATGTTGGTATGCACTTGCCACAGCTTCCAATTAAACTCGAGGCAACGTTAGGTCTTAGCCCGCCTCTGACGCTTTGACTCAGGAATGCGGTGACTAACGCGGTGCATAGCAGCGGCTAGACCCTAAGGCTCCGGAGAGAGGAGCCTCGCCACTCCCCGCCCCGCCCCGCCAGACCCAGGTAACTCCAGGAGGCCGTGTGCACCTCCCCGGGTCGTTTCCAACCAAAGCAGCTAATTGCACAAGCCCAAGAAGGGGTCCCCTGGCCTCTGCCCCATTGTACCACCACTCGCCACTTCCCTGAAGGGGACAGTCCATAGAGCTTCTCCGGGGCTGGTCAGGTGTGGAGAAGGGCACGGGTGCACGCTGCGCCGTTCCCCACGGGGGGAACAAGGGAATAATGCAACTCTGAAAGCACAGTGAGCCCTGCCACCGCGCATGCGCCAGGCGCGGTCCCTTCTCCCTCCGCACCGTTCCGTGAGACGGACACCCTTATCACCTCCTGGAGGTGATTAACTAGCCAAGGCCACTCAGTAGACGACAGTCCCGGGACCGAACCTGGCCATCTGGCTCCAGATTGTGCTTTCTGAAAGAAACGGATATCTCGCCATTTTTTTAAACGTCAGGACTGGCAACTGAGGGGGATCAATAAATCGGTCCACACTTTCGAAACAGTGCTGCGGCACCAAGGGCGTCTGGCGTCCCAGGGAAGCGGACAAGCGACACGCCCGCCCGTGGCCCCGCCCAGACCGGCTCCCGCCGCCGCGGCGCCCGGAGCTGAGGGGCTCTGAGGCCCCGCCCACGCCTCTGCGTCTCTCATTGGGCGCCTACCTGTGGCGTCAAATTTCGGCGTCCAAGGGGAGGCGGGACTTCTGGGCCGGAGAGCCAATGCCGGCCGCGCCGGAAATGCCCGGTGGAGAAAGAGTATAGGGTACCCGCCGCCTGAAGCTCAGGGCAGTTCTTGTGGCTCGCAGACTCGGGGGAGAGGTCCGGTGGACATTCATCCGCTAGTCGCCAAGTTTCCGGGGGAGTGGAAAACGGGAGTTGGGACATGGATAGCCGCTTGCAGGAGATTCGGGAGCGGCAGAAGCTACGGCGACAGCTCCTCGCGCAGCAGGTCCGCGGCCCTGGGCGGGATCGCGAGCGCGCGTGCGCCGCGCCCTCTTCCTCGCGTCCTCTCCGTGCGCTCCCGCTACTCGGACCTTGCACTTCTTGTTCTCAGCTTCCGTGGCGCCCCGAAGGGCTCCCCTTAGGTGTCGCGGTCCTGACGGTGATACTAAACCGAACGCCTAGTGTGCGGGCCAGCGCCCAGTGAGGAGGATGCGAAGCTTAGGTCTTTGTCAATACATGACCGCGGTTTAGGGGCCAAGTCGCGAAAGTGACTTGTCCCCTAAATTTCCCTTCGCCGTTTTCACGGGTTTTATGTTTCTTGTCTTTATTCGTATAGCCAGCACCCCCCTCGAGGTCGTGGCCTCCTGTGAAGTGGGTTTGCAGAATTCGGGGCGCGGAGAGGGTCATATCTAAAGACTGAGTTGCAAGTGGTCTGGGTGTAAATTTTAGAGTCTGCCTCTTGTGTATTACAGTCCGCTGTGTAGGGTACAGTATCCACGTCGTCACCCACGGCCAACACGTGAATTCATACCCCTGTCACAACAGACCCCTGCTGTACATAGGATTACCTTCACTTAGTGAACGACGACGTGGAGGTCCTCGAGGTTCAGTCGTTGTGGCCCGGGCTCAGTCACTGCTAGGCCCGGAAATCGAACCTCGTTTGTTTCTCTAAAGCGGGTCTTCACGCTGCCTGAGTGTGAGTGCGCAAGTGAAGACTTGCTGATGAGCGGGGTACGCCCGCGGGCGACGCAGGGGTGCACATCTCTGCCTAAACCAGAGGCTGGTTTCCATTTCTATCGTTCAGCCCGCTGAAAGCGATGGAGGTGCTCGTGGCCTTTAATGAGGCATCTTACTGTTATTTTCTTTTCAGTAGTAAATCTAGGTTTTAGAAATGGGAATCTGAAACCTCTCCTCTCTTGTGACCTGATGAAAAGACTTACGATATAGTGTTAAAAATGTGGGCTTTTGGAATCATGTCTGCTCCTGTCCCAGTGACGTGTTGGTCTTGGACAAATCAGACATCTTTTCTAAGCCCTTTTCTCAACATGTGACATGTTATCTTCAAGTAGCTTCTTGTTGCCACCAAGTAAAGTTGTTACACTTCAATTTGAATTCAAACTCGGGCTCACAATACATGATGCTGCAGTTAGGTGTTCAGGGTCTCATGCCGGGGGCTTTAGAAAGCGCTGCAGTTCGGCGATGCCCAATAGCTAGCCTGGACCCTCGGAAACGCGAACACAGTGCATAAAACTCGGTGGCTGCCACTTCCGGAGTCCCCCCGGGTGTGAGACCCAGCTAAGCTTTTTCCATGCATTCTCGTCAGTCGCACAGATACTGCCTGCATCTTACAGATGCAGAAAATAAAGTTCGAAGAATTTGTTATGTGCTCAAGCCCACAACCTCGCCAGCTGCAATTCCAGGCCCTCCCGTGTTTCCCGTCGCATCTGTGTGGGCGGACAGGGCCATCCCTCCTCCCTCCTAGGCGAGGACGTGCAGTACAGTCAGTGACAGGTTCGCCACCAGTCTCACCCTTCTCTCTCTCCTGTTCTCTATGTGAACAAGGCTGAAGGGGCACAGCTCGTGCAGTACATGTGCTGTGGGGCTCCTAAAGCCGTCCTTCCTGTCTGACCTGTGTCTGTCGCCTGACACAGCTCGGCTCGAACGCAGTGTGAGACCTTCCCGACCTTTGCGGTTTGGACTCTCGCTCTGGGCTTTCACTGTCTTCGCTGCTGAGTCCGCTACTACGTACCCTTCGTTATCGCACGGAGTGTACACAGTCTGAGTGCGGAGTCTTCTCCTGGAGCTCCTGTGGGGCTCGCCGTCGACCTCCACTGTTTCTCATCCAGAGGAAGCCTTCTCTGAGCCTCTGTTGGATGACGCAGCACAGCGGGGCACGGCTCAGCGCACACGACTGGCGTGGCTTGCGTCTGTCTGCTGGGTGGGCGTCACGTGCCCGTGCAGGCCCAGACTGTGACGGGGGAACTGCCACCAACAGTCTACACCTGCCCTTTATTTAGCTCGTGGCTTTGTTTCGGAAAATCACTGCTTTCAGATGATTCCAAGTTGTCACAATTATTCAAATAATATATTTAGTGCCACCATTAATGGGGAACCTGGTATTTACTTAATTCAGCGACTCCACAGTTTTAAAATATTTTTGGAGCGTGAGAGGACAGTTACGTTTGTAAGCAGAATTTTGATTTAAAGGAGTTCTCTTGTAATACATCGTTTTCTAACTTAGCCCCTAGTGGGAAACCTCATTGGTTCCTCTACATCCTGAGCGTGTGCTCGAGTCAGGCACTTGCTGCTGCGCTCACGGCAGTCGGAGCCCTTCCTCCCGGGAGGGCACCTCTCCAGTGGGGGAGGAGCGAGGAGAGGGAAACCCACGAGATGACCGGGGGTCCCGGTAGGGACTGTGAAACAGCGTGAATGGGGAGCGAACAGAAGTAAGACACAGGGTCACTGATGGCAGCGTCGGGCGCTGTGATCTGAACGAGGAAAGGCAAGGGGAACCGCGGGAGGCGCCCGCTCGTCCCACAGGCGGTGCTCCTGGAGACCTCTCCGAGGGCACGCGCCTGGGCGTGAGAGGAGTCGGCCGTGAGGAGGTTAGAAAGCTGCTCTGGGACCACGGCTGGGGGCTGGCGGCTCTGGTGTTGCGGGTGCCTTCCCCCTTTGCTGGCCGAAGGGGCTGTTTCAGGCAGGGGTGGGCTCACCCTTCTGCGTGATCACAGGGGATGGCGCTCGTGGCCTGTCCGTTGCCTTCTGCACCCCTTGGTCTTGAAGATTCTGTGGATTAATCTCCCTCAACCACTCCACGCAGCCGCCAGCCTTGTCTCAGCCATTTGTCTACAGTTGTATTTCACCAGATCCCCCAACTGCCAATCAGAATCTGCGTTTCCATTTTTAAGGAATAGGTGAAACCCTCTATTGTGCTTCTGGTCATCATCTAGACTTGGCCTGAGTAAAAGTGGAAGAATTTTTATTACAGTGGGGGACAAATAGGGTGTGATATGTGACTTGCTGATGCAAAGTGTTTAACATAGTTCCTGCCACACTATAAACAGCAGGTTAGCTTTTTTGTTCCTGCATCTATTACTAAGTCACGTTTTATTTACTTTAAAAGGAAAAGATGGGCAAAACGAAGTCTTACTTTCAGCTATAAGTAAAAGCATAAAATGCCGACTGATCCCGTTTCTGGCTTCCGCCCTGCGCAGCTGGGGGCCGAAAGCGCGGACAGCATCGGCGCCGTGTTGAACAGCAAGGACGAGCAGAGGGAGATCGCGGAGACACGGGAGACGTGCAGGTGGGTCCCGCCGCCGCTCGCTGGCCTGCGAGTCCGTGAAGGGGCTGTGGCTGCAACCAGCAGATGGGCCTGAGTGTGGAGCGTGTTACAGAAGCATCGCTCAAAGACTTCAGAACCACTGGTTTTTATTGCTCGTCCGTGAGTGCTGAGATACTTCACAGGGAGCAGTGAGGAAACGGAGCAGTAAGGATTAGCTTACATGCCATGAGTAAATGATTGCGTTTCTTAAATTCTGTGAGAGAAGACAGACATTACCCTGCCAGAAGTGAGTATGCGGCAGTTCGTGGAGCGTTTCCAAATTCCCCGTGTGCTCGTTACCAGGGCGAGCCCTAGCTCTGCGGTAGGCGGGTCCCACTGTGGAAGCCCCGTCAGGCCGTGCCACTGTTTAGCCGACTTGTAAACTGGGTGACTAGCCCTGTTTGGTCGGGAAGTCTGCTCTGTTCTGCTTTGTTACCTCACTTCACGCCCTTAACGGAAGTGCTGGCACATCTTGCATGGACCTGTGTGTGACTTCGGTCTTCACTCTCAGGGCCTCCTACGACACCTCTGCTCCAAATGCAAAGCGCAAGTGTCAGGACGAAGGGGAGACGGATGAAGACAGGATGGAAGAGTATAAGGCAAGTGGGGAGCGGGGCCGTTTCATTGTCAAGAAAAATAAGTCCTCGCAGTGGTAGATTCGTACCCAGGAAAACAGACTTGACAGGAAGCGGCATGTTAAAGGGCCGAAAATAACTGTCATAATATAGTGTGAGCATGCGCGTGCCCAGCTGAATTAGGCCTTCACCACAGGGACTCGTGGGGGGGCTCGGTGATGCGCGTGAAGCACTCAGCGCGCTGGGGGGCGAGCACCAGGCGGGGCCGCTCTGCAGCGACAGTGCGGGGGCCAGTGCGTCAGAAACCTCGGGTGCTTGGATCGGGTTCGGAAGGTTATGCTGCTGTTTTTTTCGGTTTGTGGTGTTCACTGTTAAGAATGTGGCGCAGTCCAATTCAAATACTGGGAGACTAGAAAGCCGAGTGGAACTATTTCTGAAAGAGGCCCAGGAAGACACCCACCTTCTGAGTCGGTAATTGCGGTATTTGGTGGAAAAGAAAGCATTGTGCCGGAACCCTATTTCTGTTTCTCCAAGTAACTGTTGAACGGCTGCATCTAAGAGAGAAGGGAAGCCTGGCCCCGGTGGGTCTCCGGGCGGTTCGGCGGTGCTGGCGCCTGTCCTGGGCTCCGTCCGCTGCGCTGCAGGCCCCGTGCGCCGACCTGCGGCCCCGGGGTCTGGGGTCGCTCCGGGCTGGACGCTGGGCGGCTCCCCCTGGCCTGGCATTTCGGACTTGTGGGAACAGTTTCGTCTGTTTGAGTCCAGTAGAAGTGAAATTGGCTTGTTGGTGGTCATATCTTCCGATTCAAGCCGAATTCTAATATTTATCACGTTATATTTGAGGTTAAAGAGTTCTGGACAATTTGATCAGCAGAACAGTAGTTATAGACAATTATGAAAATTTTTATTTTGTGAAAATAATAAACTAGTTAGATCTAATGATGAGAAAGCAAAGATTTTAATGTTTGACTTTAATGATAATTTGAAAAATGTGTTATCCACTAGGGAATAAAAATAAAACGTAAAATACTTGTGTTGAGTCTTAATCGAGATCTAATACCGTGTAAACACTCGTCCTGGCGTACAACGTGTGCTTGCCCCCAAGGACGAGCTGGAGATGCAGCAGGAGGAGGAGAACCTGCCGTACGAGGAAGAGATCTACAAGGACTCCAGCACTTTCCTTAAGGTGAGTCAGCGGTGCCCAGTCTCGCAGCTTTTCCCACTGCAGCTCTGTGACTGGAAAGATTTTAAGCACCTGTTTGTTTCAAGATGGTTTTAGTTATTGAAAAATCATTACTGTAAAGATTATTTAAAATCACTCATGAAATAGTCTTGTGGTACCTGGCTCCTTAGGGTAAGATGACGTGTGAATGTCTGTGGCTACTGAAGGGGAACCCCCGTGTTAGTTGTGGCTTCAACCTGCGAATCGGCTCGTTTCCCACGGCCTCGCACCGGCAACCGCAGTGCAGAGTCCGCGTGGCACAGCGCACGCTCTGACTGCACGTCGGTCCTCCCGCAGGGGACGCAGAGTCTGAACCCCCACAACGACTACTGCCAGCACTTCGTGGACACGGGACACAGGCCCCAGAACTTCATCAGGGACGTAGGTGCGTGGGGCCCGCTGGGCGTGTGCCGTGCCTGCTCTCCCCTCCCCGCTCCCCACTCCCCGCACGTCATCGTCCCCGCGGCTCCCAGATCGCCTCCCCAGAGGGGCTGGTTCTCACGGTTTCGCCCACGAGGCCTCGCCCACCCGTGTGAGGTCATCGTCCATGTTTCATCTCCTGGGTTTTGCCTATTCCTCTACCTGACTACAAAACGTGAGAGAACAGTCAGTTTTACTGAATTTTTTCATCTAAACCACAAGGAGGAAAGCATGCAAGAAAGGCAGTTTTTCCCTTTCCCAAGAATGGTTAAACTTGACTTTTGAGCAGATTACTTAAATTAATAAATAAGAGAAATGGTCCAGTGACTCAAACTTCGCTTTGGAACGTCTGGATTTTCTATCACCTTATGGAATAGGGATTGATATATATGAAATATGTGTAAGAAACGTTTAAAATTATCTGCTCAAAATTATCTTTCTTAAAAGGACATGAGAGTAAAGTGGGGGTGCGTGGTGTTCTGTTTCTCTGAGAACGGAGCATAACCTTTCGGTTCTTCGGCGCTGACCTCAGGCGCACTGACGCGTGGAATTGCTGTGTTTCTCAGGTCTGGCCGACAGATTTGAAGAATACCCGAAGCTGAGGGAACTCATCAGGCTGAAGGACGAGTTAATAGCAAAATCTAACACTCCCCCTATGTAAGTGGTTTTTAAATTACTCTGGTTCCCAACTCGGGCTTAAAATGCTACCTCTTTATCTGCTAGCTTTTCCGTTCAAAAGTTACTCAGCACCTGTATAAGGTTCACACAGTCATGCACTTCTTCTTCATAATGTTTCTAGGAAGACACATTAGTTCAAACTCCAGTGCTGAGTACACAGTAGGTTCTCATTTAGTTAGTTTTCAGTTTTTCAGATGCTTTGCTTAGAGTATCTTTAAATTCTTTTCGTTAGAAAATCATTCATATTTATTATGTTCTTGAATATATATGACATTTTTAAGTAGCTTTTCTTCTCAAAAAGTTACTTATTGAAGAAAGTTTAGACAACTTAGATGAAGGAAAAGAAGAAAGTGAAAATTAATTAAAACTCAGCATCCAGGGCTGCTATTCTTAACATTTTTGGGATATGGAAATTCACTTTAACCTTTGCTAAACAGCATAATGCTTTCCTTAAAAATGTGTCTAAGGCCTTTGAAAGTAGAGAACCTGTTTATTTCACATTTAGGTTTTCGAATATTTTGTACATTTAACAGGGTGCTGAAGTGTGTCCTCTGGCTGGTTAGAACGGCCCCAGAGAAGTCTCAAGTCTGTGGGGACAGGGTTAGCGGGTTCTAGCATTCATCCTTTTTAAAAAGACTGCGTTTACAATATTTTATACTTAAATGTTTTATATTCAAATCACTTTCATACTGCATGGAATAACTTTTCAGTAAAGGCTAGTGATAATTTATACTAAGTGGCCAGAAAAGACTGTCAATATGGAAAAAATAAAGAAAGAAAGATAATGTAGAAACTGTATTTTAGAGGGAAGGATTTAAAATTTATAGAGACATAGTTTTTCTAAACTGAACAATTAAAACAGGAAGTGGCATTCCTTAAAATATCCGGGTGACAATGGGGTGGGTGGAGCGTCTCACCGCCGAGTGTGGGCTCTCAGTCAGGAGACGGGGGGCTCACACCCCGGGTGCCCAGGTTGCGCTTGTCCTCACAAGGGCGTGGGTGGACGCTCCCCCCGTGCCTCGGGCGGGCGCCCCCCGGAGCACAGGGGGGCGTTGGGTGAGGGGCTCCCAGCTGCTCTGTCCGTGGTGCTCAGTAGCACCAAGGAGGTTTCTTTCACCCCCACCTGGAAGGTGCTTGAAAATCTCTCCCTCGTCTCTCGTGCCGGACTCGATAGGTACTTACAAGCTGACATAGAGGCCTTCGACATCCGAGAGCTGACCCCCAAGTTCGACGTGATTCTCCTGGAGCCCCCCCTGGAGGAGTACTACAGGGAGACCGGCATCGCGGCGAACGAGAAGTGCTGGACCTGGGACGACGTGGGTGGAGCTTTCTGCCTGGGGGCGCGCGGTCCGTCCTCTGAGTGGGTGGGGGCGGTAAATGCCGCCCCGCTTTCTCAGGGACCCTCCGTGTAGGTGTGTAGCGGGCTGCGGCCGGAGGCCTACGGTACGGTAGCAGAGACCGCGTGCCTTCTGGAGGCGGAGGTTGCACAGGCGGTGAGCGAGCCGTCTCCGCGTGCTGGGACTTGTAGCTGCAGAGTCAGAGCCATCAGACCGACAGGCAGCTCACCCAGCACTGGCCGGCCTCGGGGCCGTCAGAGTGTGCGTGCGCCTGTGTGTAAAGAGTCTCTGCTCTGAGGGGCCACAGCGCATTGGGTAAAAAGTATACGTAATTTCAGTATAAAGTAACTGCAGTAAACTTGCGTTTTCCTGAATACAATTAAACAGAGCGATGACTTCAGGGAGTTCCAGAAAGTTACACCGTTGTCACCAGGGTTCACTAAGCGCCACTCTGTTCCGGGCAGTGGCTGCGCTGGGGACTCAGGTGTCATCACACTGCACTTTAGTTTTGCCCCTGATTTAGGGATAACTTGGCCAGTTTTCATTTTGGTTTCTTCTCCTGTAAAATGGTAAAGGCTACGTCCTGTAACACCCATAGACGCGGCTTTGCGTGACCTCCCCCGCATAAACGTCAGAGTGCGTGCGAGGGTGTGTGCGTGGCGTCTGGTGCGGAATAAGGAAGCCACAGAACAGGGAGCTTCAGGGACAGAACTTGCTGCCCACTACGGACCCTGATGAAAATCAGCGTGTCAAGACCCCGCCCCTGAAAGTCCCGCTGAATCTCAGCACGAGTCCTCAGGACGAGCAGGAGGCACAGCGCTTTCACGCCGTGTTGTTCTGGTTTCTTACAGATCATGAAGCTCGAGATCGACGAGATCGCAGCCCCTCGGTCCTTCATTTTCCTCTGGTGTGGCTCCGGGGAGGGGCTGGACCTCGGGCGCGTGGTAAGGGGCTGGGCGGCCTGCCGGCCCGTGGTGGGCGCAGGTCCACATGGTGACGGGCGGGCTCAAACTGCTGCCTTGTAGGTCGTATAAGGATGGAAGTGAAGTTTTACCCGGCAAAAGACATGCACGGTCATTTTAAGTCTTGGAGTTTTTGAGGTTTAGTGTTATAAAAGCAGCATTCTGTAGGACTCAGGGGAAAAGAACATTTCCAGCAGTGTTTAGCTCTGCAGCGGGTAGAGCATTGAGGTGGCAGGAGTCAAATTCTCTTTGGAGTTGCTCTGTGGTGGAGAGGGGCTGAGTGTCACCATTGAAAGCCCACTTTCTGCTGAGGACGACGGAAGGTGGCGTCCAAGCGTGGGGACCGCGCTGTGTGACCTCTCTGTGGTCGGGCCCCGGACTGCGTCGGCGTCTGAGCTGTGGGTGTCCTTTTTCTGAGTCTGCGCTGGAACTCCGTTCCTGTGACACCCTCGGGCCTCGAGAGGTTGTTGAATGCAGGTTGCTTATGGTAAGCATTGCTTATCTCTTTCCGCTAAGGGTCTTTTAAAATTCGTTTCCAGTGTTTACGCAAGTGGGGTTACAGAAGGTGTGAAGACATCTGTTGGATTAAAACCAACAAGAACAACCCTGGGAAGACGAAGACGTTGGACCCGAAGGCCGTCTTCCAGAGAACCAAGGTACCGACGCCGCTGCGGCGTCTCCGTCCGTCTCTCAGGCGGTCCCCTCATTTCGTCCGCGCTGGCTGGAGCCGGCGCAGGCCCGTTCTGTGGGCCATGCGTCCACTTGGGGTCGCTGCCTGTAGCTGCCCCGCAGCGCGGCGCTCGTCCCAGGACTGTGGCGAGACCCGGCGTTTGTGGCGGAGTGGCCCCGGTCTGCTCGCCTGCCGCCGCCGCACAGGGTCCCTAGAGGCTTGTTGGCCGGGGTCTGTTGTCCGGTGCCCCCCACACTGGCCTGTTTCAGAGCTGGAGGCCGGAGGTTTGTGCTCCTGGATCCTGTCACCCGTGTCCCCACCCCCACGCCCCTGCCTCGGCCGACCACCGGCTTGATCTCTGTGCCTGAGCGCGTTTCTGCTCAGCTGTGACCGTTGTTTGGATTCCACACCCAGCGGTGCCGCGTGGCGCTCCTGTCTGCCCGTCCACCTCACTTCGCTTCACCCCCCCAGGCCCGCCCGCGTCCTGGCAGACGGCGAGGCCTCCCTCCTCTCCGGCCGGCGCGCGCTCCGCTGCGTGCGCCCCGGACATCGGCCGTCGGGGGTTCTGGCCTCCAGCACTGCACTCCCCAGGGGCCGCAGGCGGGGGTTTGTCTGGGCGGCTGGGCCCTGGAAGCCAGTGAGAGGTCCGTCTGTTTCAGCCTCACTCCCGCCGTGCGGATTCGGGAGAAAAGGTCTGAAAACAAGAAAGCAAGCCGTTGGGTTTGCACGTTTACTTATCCTAAATATTCGGAAGTCTGTGGCCGTTCTTGAAGCCCTGTCTCTGTGTCGGAAGGCTCACTCCTCGTGCAGTTTGGTCTTGGGTCACTGAGGCCAGCATAACATTATTGGAAGGTCCCAAGGTCAAGGTCCCTGTTCCCGTAACTGGTGGAAATAGGTCGTGCTGAGGTTTTGCAGGGACACAGACTCCACAGGGGTTGATGCGGGTCTTCTGTGTGGGAGCGCCGAGGCCGTAATCTCCCCACAGCCAGGGACCCCGGTTTTCCCCGGGGCTGCCCACGGACCCGGAGGCGTGGGAGCCGGCCTGGCCTTGGGGGCATGGGGCGTGCGAGCTGTGAGCGTGGGAGGAGGAGGCTCAGCGGCCCCCCGCACTGCCCTGCAGGAGCACTGCCTGATGGGCATCAAGGGGACCGTGAAGCGCAGCACCGACGGGGACTTCATCCACGCCAACGTCGACATCGACCTGATCATCACGGAGGAGCCTGAGATCGGCAACATCGAGAAACCCGTGGAGATTTTCCACATCATCGAGCACTTCTGCCTGGGGAGACGGCGCCTCCATCTGTTCGGAAGAGACAGCACCATTCGGCCAGGTAGGTCCCTGGGTCCCAGTGGCCGGAGGCGCCCCGCAGTGCGGGCTGAGCCCAGGCCTGGGAGCTGGGGCCTCTTCCTCTTCCGGGGAACTGCAGGTGTTTCAGTGCCGCCCACCCAGCGCGTCTGCACCGCCCGCTTCCCCTCCCGCGCCGCCGCTCCCGGATCTGTTCTCTGGTTCTTCCCATCACGTGCGCCAGCCCAGTGGTCCGCACGTTCGGCCCTGCGATCGGGGTCGGCCTCTCGGGCACGCAGTCTCACTCGGGGAAGGCAGAGGTCGCCCGCCACTTCCTCCGGCCCAGCACCCCAGCACTCGGTGACCCTCGTGCTGAACGGAGGGGCGGGCAGGGGAGTGGCCGACCAGCCCTGTGGAAAGTGCCGCCCTGTGGGACACAGGTCTTGGCTTTGTCGGAACCCAGAGCACCTGGCTGATTTCCTCACGTGGGTGGTGTGGCTTTTCAAAGCGTCACTGAGTCAGAGACGACCAGAAGGACAGGCAGGCCGTGAGGGAGCGGGGCTTTGCTGTGGGGCCGGCCTCTGCTTGTGAAGGGTTGGAGCAGCCTTGAGGGCCGTGGGCGGAGACGTGATCGAATCTCTCAGGGGAGAACCCCGTCCGTCGGGACTCCTGGACCTGCACTGCAGGCCTGTCTCCAGGGCCAAGCAGAGGCGTGCTGCCGGGGCCCCTTAGAAGAGCCTCAGGGAGTCCCGGAGCACGGTGCCCGCTGAGCGCTCAGGGCCTCTTGTGGGTCCTCCCGGCCCAGGGACGGTTTCATCCGTCCGAGACCGTCCTCGCAGCGTAGGGAGTCCAGCAGTGTGGCGTCGGGAGCCCTGAGACGGAGGCTGGGCTCCTTGTAGGGGCGTGGGCTGGGCTCGCAGGTCGAGGGGGACCGTGAGCGAGCGGCTGACTGGGTGGGAACAAGCCGCGGCTGCCAAGTTAGCGCAGGCTCCTTCCGAAGGGCCCAGGGGCCAGACCTGGCGCTGCCCGGAAAGCACCGGGATGCATGGAGGAGGGGTGTGTGGGGGCTTTGCTTCAGGCTCCCGCTTTCCGAGGGGGCGGGGTGGCTGCTCTGCCTGGGCGGGGAGGGAAGAGGTGGGGCCCTGCCCAGTGCCCCGGAGTTGCTAGGATGCAGCTGGGCTGATGGGGATGCAGTGGGGATTGGTTCCAGGGCTTGAACCAGAAGAGGCGGCTCCGGATCCACAGGTGGGAAAGCCACGTGGAGTCAGGTTCTCGCGGGACCGAGCTCTGAGTGATGGAGAGCGTCTTCTCCTGGGGCGGCTCTCCCCGAGCTCGAGCGCGGAGGGGGCCGAGGTGGCGAGGGAGGCAGGTTCCGAGAGTCAGTCCGAGGGGAGCATCAGCACGACGCGTGGCTCTCTGTGACCACGGCCCAGTGCCGGGCCTCCGTGGGGACGGTCACTGTCGGGGACGCCCGGAGAAGGCGCGGGCGGTGTGGAATGGCGCCTGCCGGGCCGGACGGGGCTGAACCGAAGGGTCCCCTCTGCTCCCCCCGTTCCAGGCTGGCTCACGGTGGGGCCGACGCTGACGAACAGCAACTACAACGCGGAGACCTACGCGTCCTACTTCAGCGCCCCCAACTCCTACCTGACGGGGTGCACGGAGGAGATCGAGAGGCTGCGGCCCAAGTCGCCTCCTCCCAAGTCCAAGTCCGACCGGGGCGGCGGCGCCCCCAGAGGCGGGGGCAGAGGGGGAACTTCCGCCGGCCGGGGCCGAGAGCGGAACCGGTCCAACTTCCGGGGGGAGAGGGGCGGCTTCCGGGGCGGGCGCGGGGGCGCGCACAGGGGCGGCTTCCCACCCCGGTGACTGTGGGCGCCCGAGCCTGCGCAGCCGTGTGCCTCCTCGGTGCAGTCGGACTTCCCTGGGGAGGCCTCGTTTGGGATCCGCCCCAGCTCACCCTTGGCCCTCGCCGACCTCCCGGGGCTTGTCCCACGCTGCCCAGTCCACCCGGGATGAACGCCCGTCCTTCCTCTTGTCCCGTGCATGGAACCAGACGGGGCGGAGGGACGCCGACACCTCCAGGTTGCCACAGCGAGCTCGTCCTCAGAGACGGGCTGCTGCCTGTGGAGCCAGTTGAGGCGAGCAGAGAGGGACCCAGTCCGGAGCCCGGCCGCGGGAGGCTGGGGCCTGCAGAGGGCACTCGTCCCAGGGGTGGCTGCTGGCGGGGTTCTGACATTTTCTACCGCCCTGATAAAAAAGGTGCTTTTTCTAAATCTTGAAGTCTCCTGTGATTCCGTCACATAGCCCTAGAAAGCGAAGGTCCGCTCCCAGCTCTGCACCTGCTCGTGCTGCGGAGCCCCCAGGGGCGGGGTGGCAGACGGGGGAAGCTCCCCGTGACCCCGGCTGCGCAGCTGGTTCTGAAAGCTCCAGGGTGAGCGCCCGACATCATGTGGAATTACAGGGCCGGGGGTTCTGGGGCAGACGTGTGTGTTTGTCCTCAGTAGCGACGCCTCCCCCCGCACCCAGCGCCCCTAGACGGTGGGCGGTGGAGGCCCCAGCCTCAGTCCCTCCACTGGCTGTCACTGCAAGCACCGAGGCGGGGGGAGCGGGTGGCGTCAGCTGGCTCATGCCCTGGGGGGGCTCCCAGACCCAAACTCTGCTGAACCAGATAGGCCCGTGGAGACGCAGTCGGGGTGCAGAATGGCTCCCCGAGGGCGGCACCCAGGGAGAGGAGACAGGACGTGGTTCGGGCGTGGGGTCGGGGTGGCAGCGGCTGCGTGCACAGCTGGCCGGACCAGCGCGGTGGCGGAGGGCCGCTCTGACCCTCGCTAGTGGGGGAGCCTCCGTCGGGTGCAGAGCTCACAATCATGGAAGCTTCAACTGCCTGCCGCTCTTCCTGTCGTGCCCGCGGGGCCACCCACCGCCGGTTGTCGGTGGGCACCGTGACCTCCCAGCCCGTCTCACAGCCGCAGCGCGGGGGGTCCTCTCGTGCGTCCTGATTGTTAACTTAGGGCTTTCTGGTCAGTCACAGTGTCTTGCTCTGAAGCACACAACGTCCCCATGCTGCACCCGAAACCCTGTGCTCTTAGACGGACAGACGGACGCGGCCCCAGACCTCACTGGTCTGCGCTGTGTGGTGCCCCCGTCCCTGACCCGGCAGCACGGTGGCTGTGCTGGGACTGGCTCTCACCGGTGCCCTGTGATGGCGTTGCTCGTGCTCGGGGCGTGAGGGCATCCACCTGTGCTTACAGGCAAGGCCTCTCTTTGCCCGGCCTGCTGCAGGCCCACGGAGCACGCAGCCCGGCCAGTCCTTGCTGTCTGCTGGTGGGGGCTGAGCTCGAGCTTGGCCAGCTGGGCTCAACGTGCTAATGCACAGCGTCAGCTTCAACGCCGTGCACCTGGGACTGCCCGGAACACCGTTGTCCTCCAAGTTGAGCCCCTAAGCTCGGAGGAGCCCTCATCACATCCTCCACACACCACCGCCAGCTTCCGGCCCAGAGAGCGAACCATGTCCCCAAGCCCGGCATCCCCTCCCAGGGGCCCTGCCTGCACCGGATGGAACGCTACCGTGGGCAGGGGCTTTGCCTCCGACCAGAGCGGTGCTGGTAAACACGAGGTCACGTGGGTTTCTCCACGCACACTTCCAACAATCGAGGATCAGAGGCGCATAGTGAGGCATGCCGGCAGGAGCTGAGTGCGCAGTGCCCCGCCGTGGAGCGAGCGGGAGCCGGCTTTGCGGCGGCCTGGCGTCTCGAGACCTTTCGTTTGTGATCGAAGGTGGGAGCGGTGGTCTCCCACTTCCCTCGTCTGCTCGCTGGTCCCACTGGGACGGGCTTGCTCAGCTCCTGAGAACCGCCCAGAGCGCCACAGTAACTGGATGGGCTTGACCCCTGGGCCTGCAGCCTGCACCAGGTGGGGGCCCACGAGCCCACGCCCCGGACCACGTGGGCCTCAGCACCTGGCTCCAGCTCAGGGGGCCGGAGGGAAGGGGGTGGGTCTGAGGTGTTCATGGGGCATCTCCCTACACTTTTGCCTTTCGGGGAACTAAAATTAATTTTCCATGGCTTAAAATTAATTTTGATCACTAAGTACGCATATTTTAAATGCTGCCCTATAAATACTGTGTAACCAAACTCACTAAAAGAAAGGGAAACACAGTTTCTCCAGGGGGACAGGACACCGTCACCTCCAAGCGTGTGTTACGAGTGTTGAGTGGGGACACTTTGGAACCCAGGACGGCCGCCGTGGACGAGTGCCCCCCGGGACGCACCCGAGCCCCTCGCTCTGGGGTGACCACACTGCTCTGCCCCTTCTGGGGGCCCTTGTTGTCCGTAGATGGGAGGCTGGGAAGTGGAGGCACTCCTGCCGAGAGGCCCGGGTAGGCCGTCCGCGCTGCTTGTGTGCGCGGCACTGGGCACTCGCTCCGCGGCCTCCTGGCGCTTGCTGCCCGCCTGCAGGGGCGCCTCCGATGCCAGGGGCTGCCCCGGCTCGGACGAGCTGCCGCACAGGCGGGCGGGCGCCTGGCTGGCGTGGCCGTCCGAAAGGTTAGATCACTGTGCTGCTACCCGAGGTTGTGGGTTCAATTCCCAGTCAGGGCAGGTGCAGCAGTAAGTGGAACCACCCACTTCCCTTCCTCGCTCCCCCACTTCCTCTTCCTCTTCCTCTAAACTCAGTTTTTTACAGAAGATTAGAGCTTACTTTTCCACTGTTCTGTCTTACTGAAATAGGGTTTTTAAAGCATGGTTAAGAATGTTGTATTTATGAAAATAATTGCAAAGCAAAATTTAAGGAACTGTAAGCTCAGATGTCAGCTTGTCAGCCCACTAACTGCCTGAAGTCTGAATCCCGCCGCCTCCCAGGGCTGTGACAGAGAGACAGGCTTCCGTCTCTCCGGAACGCCCAAACAGGGACCAGTGGGGACCACACCATCCCTAACAGAGCGCTGTGCCTGTCGCTCGGGGAGACCGCGGGGGGAGGTGGAGCCACCGAGCGGCCCCCGCAGACCCCGCCTTCCCGAGCCGCGGCCCGGCCCACCGAGCACGAGTCCACCCGCCGAGCAAGCGCGGGAGGGGTTTATTGAGAGCGGCTGAGACCCATTATGTACAGGTGAGAACCTTCCAGATCGTACAGAGGGCCGCTGGGAGGCTTGCGCAGACAGCCGCAGAGACAGCACAAACGAGCGGGGAACGGTTTCAACGCAGACGACACGTAATCACGAGAGGAACGCAGAACGGGTCGTCCTACCAAAGAGGTTCCGAGGTCGTTAAAGTCTGCTACGCAAACCTCAGGTTGAAGTGTGTTCAGTGGGGTCACGTGATTTTAAAAAACAATGTAAAAATTAAGTTTTTCTCCCTCACTGAAAATGGGAGGGGAATCGAGAAAACTTCATCCCAAATCTATACATTTTGAAAAATAATTTATATGCCCAGCACGAAGAAAGAGATCCGGGGATGTCTGCAGTCTGTAAACGGCCCGGGTGCGCGGGGCAGCGGCGCGGTCAGGGCGGGCGACGCCCCTCGCGGGGCAGCGGCCCCTCCGCTGGCTTGCCCCCCGAGCACCGACGGGGAGAGGCGAAGGCCGGCGTGGAGAGAACTCGGAAGCAGCCTGCGGTCCACCGCCGAGAGAAGAGAAGAGGCACCGAGAAGGGGTGGGCGGTCCCCGCAGGACCCCCAGCGCGGGGGCCGTCAGTTGAGCAGCTGACAGACGGCCTTGTGCACGCAGCACAGGAAGTCCACGTAGGACGACCCCCCGTCCAGGCCCTTGTCCTCCACCAGCAGCTGCCGGAAAGCCACCTCGGGCTGCTCTCGCTGCTTCACGATCGTGAGCTGGGAAACGAGCAACAGGCACGCTGGTTACGAACGGGACGTGTTCTGGGGGGCTCGGTTTCCCGTGTGCCCCCATCACCCAGGTCGCAGTGTCCACGTGAGCCGCCGTGGCGGGTGCGGGGAAGTGCCGTCACCCAGAGTGCAGGGCGCTCACCCCACACCGGCCGGGGAGCCTCGGCAGAGCGCCCCGGGAAAGGCTGCACCCGGAGCTGCCCAGACCCGGCCACACAGTCTGCACAGCCACACGGGGTCACACGCCACGCACAGCCTGCCACGGCCCACGCAGGGGACCACGTACCGCATGCCACACAGCCCTGGCTGCGTGTCAAGCACAGGTAGCACCTCTGTGAGGTGAGGGGACCAGAGGAGACGAGATGACCGGGTCTGAATTGCCCGTGCAGGTGCAGAGGGAGGAGCCGGGAGGGGACCGCGCGGAGAAGGCTGCCCCTGC
Source organism: Trachops cirrhosus (assembly GCA_028533065.1). Lineage (NCBI taxonomy): Eukaryota > Metazoa > Chordata > Mammalia > Chiroptera > Phyllostomidae > Trachops > Trachops cirrhosus. The sequence goes on from CM052545.1 coordinate 1,642,347, forward strand.
TCTCCAGGTCCTCCCTCCAGGGCTGTGCTGTCCAGCACCGCGGCCACCGGCCACATGTGGCTGTTGAGTGTCTCAACGTGGCCGGTCCCAGCTGGGACGTGCAGCCGTGTGAACACAGAGGACCCCTAAGAGTCACCGTGGAGAACACAGAACTCGCCCCTGCACACCCCACCTCACGTGGGCCTGTGAGCAGCTGGGATGTATTATTAAAACGAACTCCCTCCGTTTCAAACGGGGCGTGGAGACGGGGCGTCCCGGAGTCCCGCCAGCCCCCGCTGATCCCGTAGGTCGGGGACTCTGGGACTCGGACTGTGCCCACACAGCGCTGGAGCGGCAGCAGGGCCGTCTGATCCCGGGGAGGGGGGGTTACGCTAATGCCCCCTCACTGTGTGACCCACCGTGTGCACCCGGTTCACCTGCACGTTCGCCCCAGGTGCTGCCAGAGCCAGAGCCGACCCCTCCTAAGACGGGTGGGAGGTCGCAGGAGGGGAGAGGGTTACTCCCCGCAAGGAGGGGCTCCGGGCCCAAGGCTGGCTACCTCGGTCACTGCAGCTGGGACGAGGCAGGGCCACTGCCGCGTTCCCTGGAGACCCTCAGGTTTCCTTCTGCGTCTCCGGGGTACTGAGAGTGTCCCCTGAAGACAGTGTCTAGGTTGGGGCTCCTCTGCTATCTCTGGGTCTTGTCCTCAAACTGGCGTGAAAACTGTTCTGGAAAGTTCTATGTTCACCTGACATCCCACAGATTGTAAGGCTTGTCACTGGTCCAGTTCACCTGTCTCTCTGAAGCGCACATTTGCCCCGTCCCAGGTGCGGGCACTATTTAAGTTGACAGCGCAGTGACCTGGAGGGACAGTGACCCCATTCTGTCCTGGGCCTGCGGAGGCCGCGTCCAGGTGGCGGCCAGCACCTGGGCAGGCCGGTCTCAGAGGTCAGTGTGAGTTTTCTGCCCTACAAGCGTGGAGGACGTGCATCTGCAGAGTCTGTGACAAAGCTCGAGACGTGAGCAAATAAACCCTCACTCTTACCCGCATGGAATACGGCCTCTTGTGCTGGAGGATGCCCATGATGATCCTGAGCGTCCGCGAGTGCGGGCTCCCCACCTCCGGCAGTGCGGTCTGCAAGTGAGGAAATGTCCACCTTAGTACAACGGACAGTGTTCGGGCGGAAGCAGCAATGAGCATTAGAGGGTTGGAGTTGAGAAACACCTTCTAAACTGTGCATTCGACTCTGGACCCAGTTAAGTCACCTAAACGTCGAAAACGTGAAAACGGTCCTCCTGCCCATCGGCCACCGTCTCCGCCAGCGTGCTGTGCGTGAGCACAGAAGCCCCGGGCTGCCCGCGGCCCCGACCTCGCACAGCGGGCCGAGTCCAGGCGGAGGGCGGCCGTGCCGCAGGCTGGGCCCTGCTGCCGGGCCGCGCTGGGAGCGGAGCGGGCAGGACGCACTCGCCACAGTGGGCTCTACGGGACCCTGAGGCATTAGGAGGTTTTTGGGACGCCGCCCAAGCGTCATCCGCCCTTCACATTAGCACCCAGTGCCGGCCCCTCGGATTCCCCTCCATCCGGTTAATGTCCACAGAAGACACTGTCCGGCCGCGCTCCACCGCGGGGATGCGAGGACCCGGCCCTCGTGCCGCGAAGGGCCTTCGCTGCTCAGCGCAGCCCCCAGAGTGAGGCGTCCTCATCACCATCAGCTAGTCCGCTGCTGGGACGGTGAGCGGGAGCTGCAGTCTCCTGTCTAAGGACGCGGCCGCAGCCGTAGAAAATAGAAAGGCAGAAACGCCCCGCTCACACGCCCAGCGCGCCCCCTGCAGGCTCTCCGACGGGAGCGCAGGGCCTCTCGCTGCGCAAGCAGCACGGCAGGCACACTTCATGCTGGCGGCTCCAAGTGCCCAGCGCCTCCTCTGAGAGCGGCGTCTGGCTCATCCTTTCACCAGATTTTCTTCCGGAGCAGGCCGGGGAGGGGTCGGGGTGGGGGGCGGGCTGGGGGGCGGCTGCGCGCACACGCATCAGCAGCCCTGCGAGCAGAGGGCAGGGCGCCGCCTCACGTGTGCCAGACACGCTCCTGAGACGCGTTGTTCCTTGCCATTGAATTTTGATTTTTTGATTGCATTCTTAATCATTCCTTCATTCCAACTGCATGCAGATGCCTCACCCCTTCTCAATCTTCATCTTCACACAAGCCTCCTCAAGGGACGTGGGCAGCTCTGGGTCCTTTAAAAATGGGCTTTTGACCTCTGCCTTCCAACCAGAGATGGGATGCATAGCCGCCAGCTGGCATGCATGAGGCCCTGGGGACAGCGGTCGCCCCGCCCCACTGAGATGCCGAGGGCGGCAGTGCCAAGCGGGGGAAGGCAGCAGCCAGAGGCTTGGCCTGCAGGCGAGACTCCTGGCAAACGCCGGGTCTTGAATGGGGTGTCACCCGGCTCTCCCGGTGCACCTCCCGGTCACCTGCCTTCACTCCTGTCCAAGCACATGGCTCTCGAGTGGCGGCGGCAGCAGAGGGCCACACGGTCTGTTCTCGTGGGAACCTGGTTCTGCAGGCCGCAAACCCAACCAGTCTGCTGTCTGGGTGAGAGCCCTCCACCCTCTGCTGACCCTACCGCCCAGCCCCGGCCAGAGTCTAGTCCGCCTCAGCCACGCCCGCCTGGGAGAGTGTCCCCAGACCCCGGTGCCAGCTCCCTGCCTGGCAGCGAGGGGCGGATGAGATGCTGCACTTAGAGTTCAGAGATGGCGACTGTCATTCAGTGAGTGCCCAGATACGGGGCGGCTCTGTTCAAGTCCCACCCGCAAGTCCACCCCAGCTCACTGGAGCCCGTCACACGGGAAAGGCTCTTGCTCCAGTACAGAGTGGCGTGCCCTCTTCTTCTCCGGTGCAACGTGAACAGAAACACGGAAGAACCTGTTTTCGCGCCACAGACACAACGGAAGACACCCACCATGTGCGTGCTGATGTGCGCCAGGGACGGCACGTTGAAGATCCCCTGGACCAACTCCGGCGGGCTGCTGGCCCCCAGCCACAGGAACATGCTCAGGCCGTTGGCCAGCAGGAAGACTCCGTCCTCCGAGAGGCGCGACTCCGAGCAGCGCACCGCGGGGGGCAGCGCCGTGCTCTTGACGTCCATCGTGTGCTGGGTGGGCGGGGCGGGAGCGTCAGACCCGCCCTCTGCACACTCCCTCCTCCCTCCCTCCCTCCTCCTCCCCCGCCCGTGCACATTGGTGAGCGCCATCTGCATGCCAGGCCTTGGACAAGGATCCCTCCCTCGCACACACTAACGGTTTTTCGGAAGAAAGAAGAGGGCACGAATAAGCAAACCGTGCAGAGCACTCGGTGTGAAGAGCCACGGGGAGAACCAGGGGAGTGGGATGGGTGTGGGGTGCAGGGCGGGGCACAGCACTCCGGAGGGTGGAGCCAGTGGGGGGCTGGTTGGGAAGGCAGCTTTTGCACAGAGACCCAAGCAGACAGAAGGAGCCCTGGGGGTTCCTGCAGGAAGAGCGTTGCAGAGGGAGCCCCCGCCCCACGGCACAGCTGATGGGGCAGAAGAGCAAACCGTGGGCTCACTATGGGCAGCAGCTGGGGGTAGAAGAAGAGCTGCGAGTCGGCCACGCCCATGGTCATGACCAGCTGCCTCTGGAAGGCCCGCTCGTCGATGGGGACGTCGGGTCGGCCGAGCAGCACGCAGCTTTTCAGCAGCGAGTTCATGTACACGGGCAGGACCTTCATGGAGTCCGGCAAAATCAGCTGGAAAAGAGAGACAAAGGCCGCACGCCATCAGCCGCATGTGCAGGCACACCATTCAGCCCACTGAGTCTGGAGCGCTGGCTACAGCGCACCGTGGCCCCCGGACGCGCCCTCGACCTTGGTTGCACCAGGTGCCTGGCACACCCCCACCCCTCGGCGTGCGGCCCCACGAGGAGGCCCGGACACGGCGTCCCCAGCTCGGGTGGCTCACCTGGCTGGCGGCCGACGGGCTGGCGCAGTTCTTGCGGTAGCAGGCCAGCATGTGGGCGGTCTGGTTCACCAGGATCTCCCGGACGAGCTTCACGGGCTGCTGCAGGACCGCTTTGAACGCTGTGCGCACACGGAGGAAGGCGGCTGTCAGCTCCGCCATGCTCCCCTCCAACGCCAACACAGCAGGAGCTGCGGGTCGGGTGGCTGGGCGGGGCCTGGGGCCTACTTAGTGGTAAAGCCACTGCCCACGCTGCTCCCGACTAGGTGTGGGGCCCAGCCAGTGGCAACCCTGTCACGAGAGGCTGTGAGTGGTCCCCATCCTTCCTCAGCGGATCAGAAACGGAACTCCAGACCCAGAGAAGACAGGCTGGCTTACTGTCTTCTGACACCTGAGTTCCTGCTGGCGGGACTGCTGGTTCTTCTGAACCTTAGCGTGGAGTCTCCTCGGGACTTGGGAGGAGGGAGCGGGAAAGAGCCAAAGAGAACTCCAGCTCCCGCCCCTGCCAGTTCCCAGCTGCCGGGTTGGGATGAGCACGCGCAGTCTACGGGAGGGACCACCTTCGTCCATCCTCCCGAGGGCCCGATGGCCCTATGGCACGCTCCCACACCCAGATGAGCCCAACGACCACCCGGGACACCAGGGAAGGGGCCCGTGGGGGAGGCTGCAGTGGGGCCTGACTCAGCTGTCTGTCTGTTAACCTAGACTGCGTCGTGCTGACTGCTCTCCCTCCCCGCCCCCACATTTATAAACTCTGAATGCGCCCTCGGGAGGCTGCACGTCCACAGCACTTGTCTGCCGCTGGCTGGGTTAACCGGCAGGCCTGACAGAACTACCGTCGGCCCTCCGTATTCGCCGGCCCCACATCGGTGGGTTCCACCGGCCGTGGACTGAAAACATTCCTTTTACAGACCGGGATGTCACTGCTGACAGTCACCGCTCTGCTGGGCCGCTGGTGGCTGGGTCTGTCCTGAGCGGCGGCACAGCCATCCACCCCGCGCTCACGCCGCAGCGGGCACCGTGAGTGCTCTGGGGGCGTGAGGTCAGCGGCGGGGAGGTGTGCGGGCCGCAGGCAAATTCTGGGCCCTCTCATATGAGGGACTTGTGCACCGCAGACTCTCATGTCCTCTGGGGGGCCCCGGAACCGAGCCCCGCGGACGCACAGGGGCTACGCCCTGGGCAGGCGAGGCGCATGCGCGCTGCTCCTCGGTCCGCACAGCCTACCCGACTTGGCGAAGAAGTTGACGAGGGCGTCCGTCTCGCAGCTCTTGTAGAGGTCGGCCAGCTGCGAGCTGCAGTTCAGCGCCAGGTTGTGGATGCGCAGCCTCCTCTGCCCGCCGACGGTGGTGTAGAGCACCGCGCACTGTGGGCGAGAGCAACCCGGGCTCGGGGTGAGCGGCCCTGCCCCGCCCTGCCGGCCTGGGCTGGCGGCCCCGGAGCCACGGAGACCCGCCCACGCCCCCACGGAGCTTCGGCTGCCGTCGCTGGCAGCTGAGCAGCAGTGAATGGGAGAGGCGACCAGTGCACACCCCGGGGCCTGTGTGGCATTTCCGTGGTTCAAGCTGAAGTTGTAACGGGGCTGCTCGCACATGAACAGACACCTGAGTGCGTCTCCACGGCGTCCCCACAGCTCACGTTTGTCACCAGGAGTTCGGGTCCAGACATAACGCCTGCTTGTTCTCAGGACCTGCACACACTCCCTCCCCTCGGTGCTGCACCGGGTGGAAGGCCGATGACCTGTCCACACGTTTCCGGGGTGACAACCCGCACCCACCGCACCGATGCCAGCCTCTCCGCATTCTTTAAGGGCTACACGGAACTACGACCGTTAGAGAGGGTTCTCTTGCTTCAGTTCTGAGTCCCCCGGCTCCTGGTTCATTTCACTGACTCCGAGCCAAATCCCGTTTGCACTTGCTGAGAACGTAACGTGTTTAACACAGCGTCTGCCCTACGGCAGGGCGCAGGGCGGGCGGGCCTCCGAGCACCAGCCCGGCCGCTCTGCCGGCGCCGGGACGAGGCCCCGAGGCCGCGGTGCCCGCACACCCGCGCACCTGCGGGCACCCACAAACACCGAGTGTGGGTCCGCGCGCAGAGCACGCACAGCACGGCGCTCTGATCTAGGGCTCCGCCCCGGGGAGGGGCCGACCTTCTTCGCGCGTCTCCCTGCCGCTCGCCCGCAGCAACCAGCTCCCGGGCGGAGCGGCACGCAGCGTCTCCTCACCTGGATCAGGGCCCCGCTGTCCTCCCCGAGCTTGTCGTCGTGCTTGAACTCCACCGTCACCGCCTTGTCGCAGTCGATGGCCGCCATCTCCACGTCGGTGGTGTTGTTCATGTAGATCCCGCCGAAGAAGTCCGTGGCTCGGAAGCCTGAGGGCCCGGGAAAGGGACACTTGGCTCCTCCCTCGTGCCCTTGTTCTCCCCCGGCCGGGCGTGCCCCGAAGAGGAAACGACGGCGCGGCAGAGGCCCCACGCACGCGTGCGCGACACCTACCTGTGCTGGTGCGGACCCGCATTATGGCGTCGAAGCCGATCTTCTTCTCCACCTCGTTCCTGAGGTCGCTCAGGAACTGCGGGCTGTCCAGGTGCACCTGCGGGCGTGGAGTGCGGAGGGCGCCCACCAGGGGGCGTCAGACACGGACCAGGACAGGTCTTACTTTTTAAAACACCCTCATTAAAACCTGCTTTATCCAGAAATCCGAGGGAGGGTCCTTAAAGCCTCTTCAGTTTTACTTCATTTGCAATCGCTGATCTTACCCCTTGAACAGTGTGCAGTACAAATACGGCTGGGCAATGGAAAGTCACGGTGGATGGTGAATAAAACCACGAGGACACGGTGACGGACATCTGTCACTACTGGGGGACCGCGTGCCCACTCCGCTGCCCACGGGCAGGTGCCCCGGCCCCTCCTGCCCCAGGGAGGGCCGGGCACGCGTCTGGCCCGCAGGCTGGGAGAGGCGGATGGCGGGCACAGCGCAGCCCCTTCCACACCCTCCTCCTGGGGAGGCGGCCGCACACTTCCCGCCCCTCGGAAGGCTAAGTTTCCGAGGTGCCGGTGTCCCCCACCCCCCGAGCCCGGGGTCTCCGATGTCACAGGGAGGGCGCCCAAGGCCACCTGCCTGCAGACCGGGCCATGCACCCGGCTGCTTTCCTCCCTCTGGGTTCCGGCTGGGAGGGGCGGGTGTGACGGACCGGCCCCCACCCGCAACGGACACTGTCACTCTAAGGACACTCTCCAAGGGACTGAGCGTGAAGTTTCACGCGCAACACACAGGGTGAGGCACAAAAGGCGCCCCCTTTTTACAACAAGATCTGCCATCACGGGATCACGAGCATGTCGCTCTGCAACAGGACAGCGGCATACGGAAGCGCGCCCTGTGACGCTGTGGGTGGCACGCTTGCATTAACCCTGTACGCTGTCTCGCCCGCACTGTCACCCCACCACCCGCACTCCGGCTGGGCCCCCCTTTTCCCGCCGTGGACACTGCACTCTGCGGCCGCACGAGCTCCGTGAGCTGCCGGCTCAGGGCTGGGGAGCCGCCTCCACGGGCTCCAAGGCCCCCTTGTCAGCCGGGCAGGAGGGGCCGCTGACGCGGGGTCTGAGCCCCAGGACAGCCACCGTGGGCACCCCGGGGGACGCGGGCTCACCTGGAACTTGTTGTACTTGTAGAGGGTCCCTCCCGTGAGCTGCGGCACGAGGCCCAAGGAGGCCACGTCCACGTACTGGCTGGGGAAGAGGAAGAGCGACACACAGCAGCCGTGCGCCACGCAGTCCCTGGCCAGTGCGTCGTACACGCCGCTCTGGGGCTGGAACAGCGTCTGGGGGAGGAGGCGCAGAGAGGGCAGAGAGGGCAGTGAGGACCGCGGGCGAGCTGCTGGGTTTGGGTTCTCCGCCCCCACAGCGCCCACCCTGACTTTTTAAGTGAAAAGCGACTGTGTCACAGTCTGGGGACCGGCCGGAGGAGCGCCCCCCTGCGGCCAGTGCAGGACGCGCACACGCTCCGGCCTGCGAGCCCCACATCTGCGTTCTCCTGCCCGACCTCGGCTCCTCCAGCGGCGCTGTGAAGCCGCTCAGGCCGCCGCCCTCCCCCACAGACGCGGGCAGGGCCCCGTGTCCCAGTTCCCAGGGCCATCCTGCCCGCGGACAGCTGCCCCTCCTCAGGAGGGCCCACATCCTCCCCTCTCACGCCCCATCCTCTGCTCCTGCAGCGCACCCCGTCCCACACAGGTGACTCAGGAAACCAGTCTGAGACCGCACTTGAATGCAGCTGTGCTTCCCACAGAAGTGCTCCAGAAGCAGAAGCTTCTCCAGGTGTTTGCAAGCCTGAGTGTCGCTGCGATACCCACCCCCTGGGTTTTGTGGAGCCCCCGCCCCACGTGAAGCGCAGGCACCCTCTTCCCCGACTCCCGCAGGGCCGAGGCACGGGCCTTCCGAGGGCAGCTGTTCCCACACCTTCTCTTTGTCCGTGTTAATCAGCTTCTTGTCGTCTCTGTTCTTGAGCTTCCCGGGAGCCTCGGCCGTGGGCAAGGAGGAATGGAAGAGGAACAGCTTCCCGGGGCACTCCGCGGCCTAAGCAGACAGAGTGACGGGGACGCCTTGGGTGGGAGCGTTCTGGTTTAGGGGAGTCAGAAAATAACTTAAAATACATGAGCACTTCTTCCGAGCCAAGAACTGCACGCATCTCACCGGACCCTCACGGTCACCTCTGCACCCTGTTCTCCCCGTCGCAGGGACGGGGACCGCGGCTCTGAGAGGACAAGTGATCTGCCGGGAAAGGGCTGTTTCCCGGCCTGTGGGTCTGAGTCTGTCTGTCTGGGCCAATCTCCGATGCCCCCTCGCCCCGCCACCCCGCACACGGGAGGCTCCTGGCGTTCCTGGAATGCACCACAGTCCTTACACACCTGCACACCCGTGCACACCTGTCCCTCCGCCTGGCACCCGCCTCTCCCTTCCCTTGGCCTGGAGCCGCGTTTGGGGGCACACTGGTGGGCCCCGACAGCGGGCGGACGTGTGGTAGGCGATTGCCTACTAACAAGAAGGCACTTGGGTTTGAGGACACTTCCTTAGGAAACGCAGAGAACTCAAGGCCAGCCTGCCCTAACGCGTCACCCTGCCTGACGCCCTGACGTGCTCTGGGGAGGGGTCCCGGCTGACGCCCAGGGACCCAGGGACCCGTGCCCGCCTCGCGATTGCCGAGCCCGGTAGTGAGCAGCGCTGATGAGCCCGCGGCGCGCACCCCGCGCAGGGGAGGACGCGCTGACACCGCCCAGACTCTGTGGGGACAGAGACGCGGGACACAGGCAGCTGGGGACGCAGAGCAGGCCCAGCGGCGAGCGTGTGGCTGCCTCCGCCGCCTGGTCCCGGCCCGCGGCGAGGCGCCGGAGGGCGGCGGGCCAGGCCCTCTCCATCGAGGCCGCAGGAAGCACGGGCTCCGTGGCGGCAGGTCTGTTCTCTGGGCTTCAAGTCGGTCACTGCTGATCAGCTACAGATCACCTGGCGTCTCCGACAGAAAGTCAAGCTCTGATTCAAACGGGGGTCCGATTCCCATGCCTTCACTCTGGTGTTCTCCCAGCCCCCACTGCCTGTCCCCAGAGGATGAGACACTCGTCCCGGTGCTTGTAACGCCCTCGCATGGGGGCTCACTGGCCGCAGCCCCGGGCTCCCAACGGGGTTCTTTGCCCCCACTCCAGCACATTCGAGAATGCAGCTAATGACGCCGTGTCCTGTGTCACAGTCCCATCTGCCCCACACTGGGAGGGACTCGGAAGCGGGGAGGTCCCGACCCCGCCTCCCAGGGCCGGGCATTCCTGAGAGGCCCTCGCTTGCTGACAGTCACAGCCCCGAGGAGGGGGGTCCCTCTTCAGATCCGGTAGTCCAGACCCCGCTGAACTGGTTTTAAACAGATCAGATAGCGTCCAGGGAAAAGCCACAGGGAGGGGCTAAGCTGGAAGCCCCGGCTACAGTGCAGACGCCGGGAGCCGCCCACCCACGGTCAGGGCCGCTCCCTCCCGAGCTCCGGGGGCGTCCGCAGCGGCCACGAGCAGCCCACCCCGTCACCGAGGGCGACCCTCCTTTTGCAGACACGCGCGTGTGCCGTGAACCTGCACCCCGAGCCCGGGAGCCGCGCTCACCTTCAGGGCTTCCACGCCGGCCTGCACAATGGGGGCGAAGACGGTCTCGTTCTCGCTGGAGTCCGCGAACATCTCGGGGATCTGGTCCAGCAAACTGCAAGAGAGTTGATGCTGGTGTGTCCGAGGAAGCCTGCGGCACACCCGTCTCTTCCACGCAAGCCTGGACAGGGGGTGTTTAACTGCCCTGAGCACCCAAGGGTGGGCCTCAGGGAGCCCCGTCCTGCCTGGTCTGGCCCCAAAACGTACGACTGGGCTGGAGCGATTGCAGAATCGCACTCTTTGGAGGCGTCTTTCTATTCCCCAGTGCACTGACGTCCCAGAGCATACACTCTTTCACCGCCATCCTGGCCACTGAACGCGCCCAGCCACAGGCAGGAAAGTGGAGGAGTGGGCAGGGCGAGAGCGAGCAGTGAACGCACCCGCTTTTCTAGGGACCGGTCTGCACGAAGAAGGCACGGAGCGAACACAGGGGCGGAGCTTTGCAGCCCGGGGTTCAGACCCGCGCTGACGGCACAACAACGTCACAACAACGTCACAGGGCGGAGCCACAGGGCGCACAGACGCCCGCCCGCGCCCGCACCCGCGCTGGGAGACAGCGGCACCCACTTGTGGATCACGGCCTGGGACTCCTGGTAGTTGACGAGGAACCCGTCCAGCAGGGGCACGAAGACCTCGCTGACGTCGGTCACCACCATCATCTGCGGTTGGGCCAGGCTGCTCTTGACGTTGAAGAAGTGCAGGGCCCTGCTGTAGGTGACGAAGCCCACGCGGACCGCGGACGCCTCTTCCTGGTCGTCCCTGGGGGAGGACAAGAGTGTGGGCTCGTCGCTCGGTCCCGAGAGAGAGCCTTCCACCGGGGACCCGGTGGGCACGCGCCCGTGAAGCGCGTGGAAGGCAGGAGCGCATTTGCAGCGCGGTCTGAACTGTGGGTGACCAGAGGTCACCACCACCTAGTCACGGGGCGTGGGGGGGTGGGGATCAGAAAAATAGGTCATCAATTAAAAAAATTCTCAAAAATCGAAGAATCAAATCAAAGAGCTATTATAAAAACCTTTGCTCCTATTTCTTTAATCTCATATTTCTTCTCATCCCTAGTCTCAATCCATAGCAATGTTTTGTTTTGTTTCATTTTGTTTCTGTCGACAGGCCAGGCCCCTCCCACTCTTGGCCAGCACGGGCCTCTCCCTTGCCACCGGCAGGTGAGAGGCAGACGGAGCAGGAGCGAGGGGCTTCCTGGACAGGGCGGACAGGACCGCCCGCTCCCCCTGCCCTCAGGGGCTCCCCTCCTGTGATCGCGGTGACGGGCTGACTGGAGAGCCAGTGCCTCGTGCAAGCGTGCTGTCAGTGTGTCTCCTGAGTCCCAGACACGAGCTGAGGGTGTGAGTCCTGCCAGGCGACAGGCGACCCCAGCGAGGGCCACCGCCCCCAAACTGCAGCAGGAGGTGCGAGTGTCCGGGAGGGACCCAAGGCCGGGGCATCCCCTCCCTCGAGGATGTGAGGGTGGGGACACTGTCGCCAAGTGCCAGCTCGGCTCACTGGGAACCGAGGGGCCCAGACTCCAGCTCCGGGTTTACTGCGGTGTGTGTGTGTGTGTGTCTGTCTGCCCCCCCACCCCAACAACACACCTGAGCACTCACAGGCTCTCCCTGACCTGCGGTGCTGGGTGTCACGCGTGCTGACAGGTTACAGGAAAGCCCCAGAGGCCACAGGCCGTTCGCTCGGGCCCTGAGTAGAGGCCCAAGGGACGCTGCTGAGGGGTGAGTGTGTGGACAGGAGCGCGGTGACTCAGCTGGCAGCCCCACCCGTGGCGTGCCCCGCCCTCCTCCAGCCCTCGGCTCATCCTTCATTTTGGAGTGCTGTTTGAAAGCACCTCGGTGTCCTCTAAACACCCGCACTCCTTCCCCAAACCATCCTCCGGAACATCACGATTTTGGCGTCAAGGATACAAACAAAACCGCTCCTTGGGGGCCCGGAGCTGCCCGTCCGCTCAGCCCCAGGACTTGGGAGCCCGGGCTGCTGGCACCGCCCAAAGTGTCCCTGGCCAGGCAGCGGGGCTCAAGCCCAGGAGATGGGGAGGCGGGCGCCGAGACTGGGGTGGCCACAGTCCCCTAGGTCCCCTGGGTCCCCTGGCCTGTGTCTGAGCACATCTCCCTCTCAGGGAGAAGGCCTTGGCCCTGCCCCCCCCCCCCCCAGTCTCTCCAGGCTGCTGGTTCCCATCCCCCCGCAGAGAGTCTTCGGTTCCAGACAGCGCTCCACCTTTCCTTCCTCGCTGCCTCTGCAGCAGCGACAGAGCCATCCTCAGGTCAGACAGAGCCTCACAGGGGCAAGCAGGGACCTGGGACGAGAGTCCCCTTTTCTGGCATCCCCGAGGACCCTCCACCACGCCCGCAGCCACCGGTTTCCACTGGAAAACCACCGCCTTTGAAAATCAACAGCACACCCCCAAGCTCCTCCCACCACGTGGGGCCCCCCACAGCTGTCTGCAGGGCACCGTTTCACCCGCTGGGTTCTCTTGCCCGTGCAGACGATCACGCTGACTTTCAGGGGTGCTGAGAATGGCGCTGTGTGAGGAGGGGGTGGGGGGAGTCACCCAGTGTCCTCATCGGCAGAGGCACCGGGCCTCTCGCACGGTTTTCTGGCCGAGACCTGCGCGGCAATGGCGCGGAGGGTTCCTTACTTGGGCAGCCTCTCCAGCACCGTCTTCAGCTCCTCGCAGATGAGCTTCACGAGGCCGCTCTGGATGTTGCTGTAGGAGACGTCGATCATGAAGATGAAGGCGGGGGCGCTGGGAGGCTTATTCTTCTGCAGAAGGGCAGACAGAGCGCAGGGCAGTTACAGAGCGCATGCGCACGCACACGCACTGCCAAAGCGCACCTCGCGGGCAGTCACGCGTTTCACTCAACACTGGGGCAGGGCGTTCGTGGGATCAAACCGTTTTCCAGGCACAGCCAGGATGCCCTCTGCCCCCCCGGGGTCTGACCTGGCCCCCGTGGAGTCAGGCGCCGGGGCCAGTGGGACGGCGCCCGCTGGGAGGCTCTGGAGAGCTAGCCCTGCAGGGCCCTGCGGGGAGCGCGGTCCGGGCCGGCTAACACGCTGCCTGGCAGCGGGAAAGGGACTGTAACCCTGGGAGCTGGGCCAACACAGAGTCCATATGAGGATCAGAGCCTATTTCCAAAGTGTAGCGAGACCTCATCAACTTCACCTTGCTGTTCTCAAATCTCTTCCTTCATAAGCCTTTTCAGCCTTAAAGGTAGAAAATTACACACTAAAATATAATGGTGTGCTTTAAAAATCGTACTATGCTGTTAAATACTTACCTGTTCCTAACGTATTTACGATAAAAGTGGAGTCGGGGGCCTTTTCCCTACCCGGACGATAACCGCTGGGACGGACGGCAGCCGCCCCACCAACGTGGGAGCTGCGGGCCCCGCCCTGGCCAGCAACCAGGCGGCCACAGGGCGCGACCCTTCCGCCGGATCTCACGACAGTGCTGGGAAAAGCTGTTTGCCACAGGCCAGCGATGGCCGTGACGCACCCAGACAGAGAAAACAGCCAACACCAGCTTAACTTCACAATAAATTAGAAAAACACTCTACAAACTACAATTATAGTATTTTAATTGCTATAATTATGAAGTGAGAGGACAGTATCTCCAAATCACCTTGCTGGTTCTTTCTGTAAGTACTATAAGGCCAGATACAGCATTCTTCTAAGAAAAGCTCTTCACTGAAATTTGCTAAAAACTACAGGAATGACAGATCGTGACCCTGACCACCACATGCAGGTACGCAGCCAGGGCGACCCCCGAAACCAGACCAAGAACAGGGAGCGTCTGCCACTCCGCACGTGGGCAGTCTGCTGCAGGTCGCTCCTGGTCCACTTCATCTAACTCACAGCACAGACCGATGATCCTACGCAAAATGACAACAACCACTCCCACCCGTCGCACTGAAACACCTCGGTGACCCCGGACCCTCCTGTGTGCCCACCCTCACCAACGCCCCCAGTGCCTCCACGGCCACGCACACACTCCTGCGGAAAGCCCCGCTGCAGCTGGCCCCCCAGTTCCTCGCCCTTCAATGACATTCTCCTCCCGCATCTTTATCAACAACACCACCACACGCCAAGCCCGGGGCTTGAACTCATGGCATTGCATTTGCCTATTCCCTTTCTTCCCATCACTGAGTCCATGGGTCTTTCCAAAGGCTCTACCTGATCCCTCCCTTCCCCCACCCGGAACTCTGCCGTCTGGGGCCCAGAGACCGTAATGACCTCACGGCTGGGCCTCGGGAACCCACTGCTCCGCCCCTGCGGTCCAGCCTGCTTCGCCCCGCCTCACTCCGCAAGTGCTGATGGGCGTGGGCCTGGTTTCCAAGGACACCTTCCTACTCCACGCTCCTCCAGGTCTCTCCTTCCGGACAGTGACCTGGGCTCGTCCTGCCCCCGCCCATGTGTCTCTCACCTGCTCCTGCTCGCTGTCCAGGCTCAACATGTCCGCCGGGCTCATTAACCGGCTCCAGAGTCACCCCTCTGAGTCCTTCTCTGGTCCCCCAAATTGCGAGCCACTGCGTGTCTGCCTGCCCAGGGCTCTCCGATCACTCTGCGCCCTCCCCACAGACAGCACCTGCTCGGGGGCTGATGTCACAGCTCTGTGCTTTCAGCCGGGTCTCCAGGTGGCCAGCACCTTGCCGGCAGGCCCCTGATCTTGCTAATTCCAGTCTCCCTCACAGCACAGAGGCAGGGCCTGGGGCAAGTGAGGCGTCCAAGGCAACGTCAAGGTGACGTAAAACTCCCGGGAGAAGCTACATCTTTCTTTAGAGATAAAAGGCTGGTTTGGAGTGAGTTTTCATTTTTAGGCAGACCTATTCCGTAAACTTGTAAGTGACAGACTGGCTTTCTCTTTCTCCCCCAGGGGACTTCATGGTGATTCCACGGACCTGTGCCTACCCACCCACAGAGCACAGATGCAGAACGGGGCCTCGGGAGTTCGACCCGAGTTGGTGCCTGAGCTCCCCAGGCCTCGGCCGGTCTCCCCGCACAGTGCTGGCACCGAGCACCTGTGTGCCCTGGGAGGGCGGGTCCCGCAGCGCACAGGGAGCGCCCGGCACCAAGCACCACACTGGTGAACGTCCAACAGATGTTCACTTTAATATCTAAACCTGGTATGAAGATAAACTAAAATGAACTGGGGAAAATGTGATTTTGTAATTCTCTTTTAAGTTCGTACAGTGTTAAAAACACGGGTAAATAAAAGAAGCTCTTTTTCACCATCCACACCTCTAAGGCAGCTCATTACTATATTTTACATTTAAATCATAACTAAATTTGAAGACACAGCATCTTTTATTATGAACCTCACTTGGAATAATAAAAGAAAGAATAAACTTACAAAAAAACTCTTCAAAATGTACAGTTTTTACTTGGTTCCTTGCCTGCTGGTCTGAATTTCCCATCAATTGGACGTCTGGGACATTTTCTGGGAACTGAGTTTAAGATGCTGAGACTTTTGTTCCCAGAAACTTACCTAACTCTTTGCCCAGGTTTCTACTTTTTAAAAAAGCGTAAAATCAGGATAATGTAGCCTTTTTTGGCGGAGAACCGGAAGCTCAGAACACAGTCGGATTCTCGCTCCAGGTCCAAGGACCAGCAGCGCATGCTCCACGCTGGTTACAAGGGACTGACTACATTTCATCAGAACATTGGCGCTCTGCCTGATCAGCCGCTTTCCGTCCAAAGCGTAAGGACCAAAATCTGTCCCAAAGGAGCTGGGACGTTAGGGGCCGTTTCTTCCCTGAAACGACTCATTTGTACCAAAAGTTATTGTTTCCTAAGCTATGTTCAAATGTTACACTTTAAACTAATAAAGCATTACCCTTTGAAAACTGGTTCTAGGTAATATAGTAAAAAAACATGCGAAACACTAAAATAAATGCAAAAGTTATGTTAATTGAAAAAATTTGCATATCTGAGCAACGGAAACAATGTCCTCCGTAAGCTGTCCTCAGGACACGGAGTGGTCCGCCCGCAAACACGCAGGACAGAAGACCGGTGGGAGGCCGCGGGAGCCAGGGTCTTTGAGAAAACCCAGATTTAGGGAGCAACCGCCGTGATGACGTCAGAGATAGATGACGTCAGAGGTAGCTGAGCGCATGCGCACTGGCAGCCGGTGAAACCCCAGCCGGGCCCTGGGGCGGGGCGGGGCGCACTCGGCCCGCCACAGCAGGGCAACCTGACGCGGAGCACGGAGCCCACGAGGGAGGAGAGGTGGGCCCAAGCAGGGGCCAGAGTTCAGTGCCAGTGAAGACAGGGCTGAGGGTTCGGGGCCTGGGAGTCGGTGGTCAGGGAAGGAAACTTAACCACCGAATTTAACACCCCACAGTCAGGCAGCAGGGGGAGCCCGTGGCTGCTGAGAGTGTCGCGGGGACTCCGAGAGCCTGGCTCACATGGTGACAACAGAGCGGGGAGGCCCAGAGACCCTCACCGTCCTGCTGACCACGCTGGCCGCGCTTTGGCTTCACAGCGACATTTTTCTGAGATGACAAGAGGACTGACCAGGCAGAGGCAGCATTAAGAACCCAGCACGTTCTAGGTGGGAGGGACATGGAAATTTAATAGCTGTTTTCTGCTTCCAGCACCACCTGTCCAAATGGCCACTGCAGCCCTGGCTGGGGTGGCTCAGTGGATTGAGCGCCAGCCTGCAAACCAAAGGGATGCTGGTTCGATTCCCAGTCAGGGCACATGCCAGGGTTGTGGGCCAGGTCCCCAGTAGGAGGCACAAGAGACAACCACACATCGATGTTTCTCCTTCTCTTCCCCTCTCTCTAAAATAAATAAATACAATCTTTAAAAATCAAATGGCCACTGGCGTGGGTGGCTTGACTGTTTGCCCCCATGTTACCAGCCCAGAAGGCCTGGCCGGCGTTGGGGGCATTTCTGCACCCCCGGCCCCACCCACAGGCTTGGTGAGTGAATCAAGAGCAGTTCCTCACACGTGAAGGTGACTCCCTTGGGCCTGAGGCCACGTGCCAGCGCCGGGCGCCCGGGGACACTCACCCGGCAGTAGTCCAGAGTGGCCACGTACTCGTAGGACCCCAGAGACAGCTCCGGCTTCTCGTAGTGGTCCAGCCGCCTGCCCACGTGGTCCAGGTGTTGGAAGTAGAAGGGCGGGACTGGCGAGACAGAAGTGGGGGGAGACCTTTGTTCTCGAAGCACAGTGTAGTGAGTTCGCCACGTCCGCTACGGGAGGAACGGGGTTAATCTGGGGGAACGGGCACTTCAAAGCCGGAATGTTGTACATTCTCCATGCCCACTATTTACAAAGCCTGTCTTGGAATGGATGAGGGCTTTCTAAAAAAACAAAACAAAAAAAAACCACCCTCTGACCTTTCTGCAAGTTACAGATGACAGAGGGTATTTACGATTTGACACTGGACAGACACAGGGCAAAAGCTCCAGTGGTCTGAGGTTGTCACAGCCACAATTCGTTTGTCCCCATCTGCTGACCTCTTTTAAGAGGAATTCTGGCTTTCCTCACCATTTCCACTTTCAGGACACCTACCCTATACACACTGGTTACTTGGACCACACTACGAGCTACGGAATTTATTATCCTTCAGTGAGAGGCCTTCGGCCTCGGGAGTTTACACGGAAGTCTGTGCGTGTTTGGCGGCTGAGCGGAGGGATTGCTGTATTAGGGAAAGAGGACGCGCTCAGGCCGCGGCAGGAGCCCTTGATGTGATTCACGTGTCGGCGGAGGTGCGCGCGGGCAGGGAGCTGGAGGGCGGCCAACCGCCCGCTCCGGCCGGGAGTCGCACGCTGCGCCTGCACAAATATGGCCTGGCCTCTGGGAGCCGGGCCCGCGGCTGGGGACCCGAGGGGCGGGCTGCCGCCACGGGCCAGAGGAGGGTCCGGACAGCCGGCGGCGCTCTCGTTCTTCGGCTGTGAAGCCGCAGGAGTGACGCCCGGTGTTCCACACGCTCCATGTCCGGTCGTGAACTGGCGTGCGGACCACAAAGACCAGGCTTCACAACACTCGCTGGGGCTTGGCTGTTCCACTCTCTTACCGCACGGCGACCGTTTCTGTTACAACAAGCTTTACTGGGTTCGCACGCACAGACGGGCTTCTGAGTTGGCAAAACCCGGTGTCTTGAACAGATTCGGGACTTGGGGCACGGCCAGTCTCAGCCGAGCGAAGTGAACATGAGGGCCTTCGGCGGCGGTGGTGGCTCCGTGACATCGGGGCGAGGCAGGACGCCCCGCTGGCCGCACCTGGGTGCCACCGCGCAGCAGCTTCTCCACAGTTTCCGGATTCACTTCCACTCACACACCTGCAGGTCACTCGTGAAAATCCTTCCCCTTACAACGAACTAACTTGACACTTGTTAGCACTTCATACTGTCTGCCACGTTTTACAATCGAGAATTCCAGTCACCCTGCCACCAGGCCTGTGCCACGAGACCCCTGCCTTCCTGCAGGCTTCTGCCCCCGGTACTGCCCGCTGTCCGTCTCCGGTCACTGTGGCGGGGAAGAGTGGGGCCGGGGACCGCGCCTGCTGGCTTCCCCCTCGCCGCAGCAAAGCTCGTCTCCTCTGACCCTGAAGGAAGACACAGGAGCGAGCGCCAGCCTGAGGGGCCTGCCTCCGTGCTGACACAAATCCCTGTGCCGAGTACGCGTGACCTGCTGGACAGTGAGCGCAGCCTCCCGGGCGTGGGCCCCACAGGGCGACGGGCGGGGAGACACGAGGACCGAGCGGTCTCTCTCCTGGAAGGAGCTGGCCTTTGCAGGCTCTAAGCCAGCACTTCGGGTGCCCTTGCAGGACTTCACAGCAGTCTGGGGACCCTGGGCACACCGGGACCCCTCCTCAGAAAGCTGGGGGCTGGCGTGAGGACCCCACGGAGCTGGCGAGGAGCTGAGACCAGCAGCCTCCCACGTCCCGAATCTGTTCAAGACCCCGCCTTTCCCAAACTCAGGGACCCACTGAACAGGGCGCTGCAGGGTGGCCTCTGCCCCCTCCCTGTGACCGCCCCCACCCCAGAGCACAGGGAGGGGAAGGCACGCAGGGGCCCGAGACCCAGGCACCGGGCGGTGTGACAGCCAGACCCCACCCGGGCGCGAGGAGGGGCAGGGCTCCTTGGAAAGGGCAGAGGAGTGTGAGTCAGCAGGACGGGTCTCGTGGGACGTCCCGTGACCCATGCGTACACGTCACAGCTGGAGCAGGAGAGAGCCGGCCGGAGGGGACAGCACTGTCCTGAGAGGGGCTGGGGCCCAGCGACCGGGCTCCTCAGCGGGCCTTTCTCAGAGCCGACCGAAGGCCTCCTGAGACTCTTCCTGGCGCCGTCACGGGCCTCTCGTTGGACAAAGCCAGGACGCGTGATGGGGCGGGGAGACAGGGAGCCGACGTGGCCGTCCCGCCAGCCTCCCACGGAGCTGAGAGCCCTGGACGCGAGGCTGCCCGAGCTCCTCTGCCGGCAGGAGGGGCCAGCGGGCCAGGGGACATGCTCTGGGCGGAGCGCGGTGCACGCATCCCAGCCAGTGACCTGCGTGTCCACAAGACGAGGCGCAGAGGGCCACAGAGCCCTCGGCTCTCATCCCGGTCACAGGCTTCCAGGGAAACGCTGAAGGTCAACGCGTGCGGGACGCTCGGCTCGAGAACGGCTTCACTGGACACCAGAGTTGGAAACACAGCGTGTCACCAAGTAGTGACTGGAAGCACTTGCAGCACGTTCACAGTTCTTCCAGCACCCGTGACTGTCCTGGAGTGGAACTGAGCCACAGTGACTGTCCTGGAGCGGGACTGAGCCACCTGTGACTGTCCTGGAGCGGGACTGAGCCACAGTGACTGTCCTGGAGCGAGACTGAGCCACAGTGACTGTCCTGGAGCGAGACTGAGCCACCTGTGACTGTCCTGGAGCGAGACTGAGCCACCTGTGACTGTCCTGGAGCGGGACTGAGCCACAGTGACTGTCCTGGAGCGGGACTGAGCCACAGTGACTGTCCTGGAGCGAGACTGAGCCACCTGTGACTGTCCTGGAGCGAGACTGAGCCACAGTGACTGTCCTGGAGCAAGACTGAGCCACCTGTGACTGTCCTGGAGCGGGACTGAGCCACAGTGACTGTCCTGGAGCGAGACTGAGCCACCTGTGACCGTTAGTGTTCAGTGTGAGGGGAAATCTGTACCCACATTAAAGTCCTCAGCTGTGACTTGGCTTTCCCGAAACACCGATGAGCTCACATTCGAGAATAACGCAGAGGACTGAGGAAGGAGGAAAAATCTCGCCAGTTTGTCGTCTGCAAATGCAGACGAAATGCCATTTCCCTGCGAAGAAACCCCCCAGCCCAGCCCCCACGCGGGGGTTCCTGAGTCTCTTCCAAAACTCAAGGGGCAAACTGAAACTCGACCTTCGCTGGCAAAGCATGACCCGGGCGGCCTTCCTCGGAGCGGGTCTGGAAGGCGCCGTGGGTGGGGAGTCAGGCACAGCTCCAGTCTCCCCGGGAGCCTGACCGCGCCTTCCTCCCCGCGGAGGGAGCACGGTCCTGCGCGGCGGACTCACCATCATTCACGCAGCTGCAGAAGCCGCA
The DNA here is from genome assembly GCA_028533065.1 of Trachops cirrhosus. Taxonomy (NCBI): domain Eukaryota; kingdom Metazoa; phylum Chordata; class Mammalia; order Chiroptera; family Phyllostomidae; genus Trachops; species Trachops cirrhosus. The sequence goes on from CM052545.1 coordinate 1,663,002, forward strand.
TTGGTACCGCCGCCCGCCCTCGATGAACTGCATGAAGGGGCACATGTAGGCCTTGCACCGGTTGCAGCGGACTGGTCCGGCCTCGCCGTGGTTCACCAGGTACAGGGGAGCCTGCGAGGAGCAAGTCCGGTGAGCGCGCAGGCGCCGCGGCGCCCCCAGGGCCCTCCGCCCCCACCCCGTGTCCCCCAGGAGAGTGGAGAGGCCTCGCTGACAGCCTGCGAATGTGGGGTGGTGTCCCGACTAACACGTGTGTCGGGGACGCCTGTTAGGAGCACACACGGACACGTGTGTTTACGTGTGCGTGAGTGGGTGTGATTACGTACGCGAAGACAAAGGGGAACGGGCAGGATGGTATGAATACTAACAACGCTTCGGTCAGAAACGTCCTCAGCACCGTGTACCGCGACCTCGCTGAGTCTGTTCCCTGACCGCGAACAAAGGAGGGTCGGGTCTGGTTTGGGAAGCGCCGGGCTGCTCACCGGTGCACCGTGGGTGCGCCGTGGGCGCGGACTGCCGGCTGGCCAAGTGCGCCCTGCGCTTCGGAAGAACGGGCTTTGGGCAGAGCGGGCGACCACGCCCACCTCTGGGGCAGGAGGCTGTGGGCAGTTCTGTTACTTTGGCCGATTACAAAATGCTTCACAAAGCCCTCTCTCTGTGGCCGTTCATGCTTTGCCAGACCCGAAAAAATAAATACTCCCACTGCTTCCTCCTCATCGTCGCGTGTGAAGCCACGACCCACCTTCCATTCACAGCTGGAAAGGGGGGGCCTGGGCCCTGGAAGCCGCCTTCTCCCCTCTCCCCCGAGTTCAACTCTAGTGTGTACTGGGTCTCGCAAAAAATCACACATCACAAAAATTCCCCCAAAAGCTGTTTTTCCCCTTACCAAGGATGTTATACCACATTTTCTTCAGAAATATTTACAGATTTTATAACTTTATGAATGTGCTTAAATCTTTTGGCCTCCAGCACCTCCCCGCCTGCCCCTTCTTTCCTGTTCGTCTCTGAAATGGGGGGAGGGGCAGAGTGGAGACGAGAGCTCAGACCCTCCTGTGACCCCAGCCCTGGGCCTGCAGGGTGTGAGCTCCAGCCGGGTGGACAGACGGGGAGCTGAGCAAAGGTGAGGGAGGGCCTCGCGTCTGATCTGGGGCTTGTCTGTGGATTACCAGGGCTGGGCCAGAGCTATGTCGGTGCTAATTTTAATTACAGTGCTCTAACTGAAGAAAATGTCTCCCTTTCCGTGCATGTACAATGACATCATGGTCGATTTGGGACCACAGGCCAGAACACAACTCACCAAGAAATGGGCTCAGTGTGACAATGGAGTACGTGGTTTAAAGACAGAAGAGAACAGAACAGTTTTGGCCATTTCCCCACGTGAAAGAGAAGACTGGACGGATGAGGCAGCAGCTGCGGGGACCACCAGGGCAGTGGTTAAGGCTTCCCAAGCCCTCCCGCCACTCTGCCCGCAACCTCCCCTCTGCACTCCGGGAGGAGGCCCACTGTGCGCAGCGGGAACCAGGCCCGCAGGCGCAGACGCAGTCAGAGGCAGGAGCGGAGAAGAGCGGGGAACCCGCAGCAGCGCAACTCTCTCCGGCTTGGAGCGCCCCGGGAACCGGCCCAGACGGGAATTCCGGAGCAATAGGACGCTCAGCGCCACGGAGCAAGGCCCATAGAGACCCTGCAGGGAGGCGAGTTCCCTTGTGCGTAGCCCGTGCGTTTTCGTTTGGGCAACCACAGACCTCGGGGAAGTCTGAACGCAGGAGTCTGGCCGCAGAGTCTGAGTTTCAGAGGCGGACGGACGCTCGGACACTCGCCCACTAGGTGGCGCTGTGCAACTACAAATCAGAACCGCTCCATTTCCCCCGAGGGTGCTAGGATAATGGCTACATTCATTTTGTGTGACTCTAACAGCATTTCGTTAAGTGCTATTTAGAACCTAGGCCTTCTATGACCATCACAAAATTAAGAAACCTAGGCTTTTCTTGAAAAAAAATTCAATCATGGTTAAAAAATATTCTGAGTGAAACAAAATGAGATTAAACATGAAATACACATTATCTTAAGGATAAACTGTGTGGAAGTTACAGAATGTGGCAAATTTACTCAAGATAATAGCCAAGAAAACAGTTTCTACGCCTCCACCACTTCCCCCCACTGCCTGTAGGAGGCGCCCTGATTGCCAAATCTGCGTTTTCACTGTGCACTTTGCTTCCCTCTTCCCTCCTCTCTCGCCTGCCCCAGCAGCGGTCTCCAGGACGGCCGCGTCCTGTGACGGCCTGGTCCCCGCCCGGCCAGTGTTCTACTGCCCAGGCTCCTGAAGGGCGGGCGGTCTCTCTCGGCTAAAGCTCTGCAGGTGGTGGGAGGGAAACGTTCGCCCCACGGGGCCGTAAATCGGACCAGACGGCTGCAAGAGCCCGGGGAAGCCCCACCCGGCCCTGCGGTGTGCTAGCAGGCCCTGCTCCTCGGGCCGCTGCCCCAGCGAAGCCCGCGCATGCGCAGCCGGCAGCCCTGGGCCAAGTCTCCCGTGGCCCCGGCCAGCAGCCCCCTCCACAGATCAGCCCCCAGGGCGGGCTGAAGGGGAGCCTGGATTACTCAGGGACACCCGCAGAACCGTGGCCACCCCGAAAAATGGGGAACGAACTGAGGATGAGGCACGTGGCAGACACGCAGCCGGGCTGCCCGGGGAGGGCGCCACCCCAGCGGCGTTCCTGAGGGACGACGCCCCAGCTTGTGAAATGATAAACGAATGAGTCACGAGCGAAGGCTGGCCTGCCTGGGCTGGGCCGTGTGGCAGAGTCTCTGCGGTGTCCTGCCACAGAGAGCAGGACGCTGCTGTGAGACTGGGGGCTGCCCGCAGGAGGACGGGCGGGGGGCTCGGTTCACCGGCAGGTCTCGGTGCCACGGCGCATGGAGCGTGGTCTCCGGCACCTGCTGCATGACCTGTAGGCACCTGTGGGGTTAACTCCTTGTCGGAACGCGGCAGAATATACTAACACTCCTCTATGAGAAGGACACTGCCTACAAACTGTCACACCGCACAGCAACCGCACAGTAACCGCACAGTAACCACATAGCAGCCGCACAGCAACCGCACGGCGCGGCAGCCCAGGCAAGGGCGTGCAAGACACCCTCAAAAACTCCTAAGTCTAGGTGTGACCGCCCGGTGAGGAACCTGACTCTGCAAATAAGTGGGACAGAGAAGCCACATCACCATCTCCCCTTTCAGAGTAGACGCCCAGGGAGGTGACACACCCAACCACACACACCTAAGGCGGGTTTCAGAGTGGGGGGACGAGCCCGGCTGGGCCCTGCCTCCCACGTGCTGTCCCGGCAGCCGCTGGGTCACCGCCCCGGGGTGAGGGAGGGGCGCCCCAGCACTGGCTGGGCCTCTCCAGGCGATGCAGCCAACCAGCTTTTGTGACTTAATTTGATTTGGGAAAACAGCCAAAAGTCATTTGGAGGAAAGACTTGAAATAGGGTTTTAAAAAATTGAGGAAAAATTTTAATTTAGAAAAAAATGTGTGACTGATTGAAAAGCACCTGGAGAAATTATATATGAAATATATGTCAATAATCAGCTAGAAGAAAAAGGAAGGTGACTTCTTAATTTATCAAAAAATAAAAATTGGTACAGATGAGCTAGTACACATTTTCTTCCTTTTCCTTTAAGAACAGGGAAATGAAAACACCTTTTGTCTGAAGTAATCAGATCAGAGTTTTTCAAAAACTTTTTAAGCCATCGGGACGAAAGAGAATGAAGTCCCATCCCTGTGTCCGGGTCTCCGGGGGACTGCAGTTCGCCAGGGAGACGGGACTGGCGGAGGAGCCCCTGCTGCCCCACACACACTGAGTCTGCTGCCCCACGCACACTGAGTCTGCAGCGATGCCTCCTCCGCTGCCCTGGGCTCGCAGAGATGCTGTTCGGGAGAGCCCGGGACGACTCCTCTCTGAGACAGTCACGCGGCACAGACCTTGACCTTTTTTACAGGCAGGCCTCACATGTCCCGCCCCCTTCCTCCCTCAGAGCTTGCACGCAGCTTCACGCCCACAGGGTGGTGTGTGGGGAGAGAACACGCGTGGGAGGGGAGACCTACACTGAAGCCCGGGCCGCACGTGTGCAGAGTCGGACTGTCCCGGAATCTCTCGAGCAACTGCCGCCCAAGTTGGCACAGCTGTTTGTCCGGCAGAGTCCCCAAACGGCCATTTTTCATAAGAACATATGTGTAGGAAATGAAAATGTTTTCTTTGACACACAACAGGGAAATCCAAATAAACGTCAGATGCTGCGGAGAAGTGACTCGGCAGTGCAGGCCCCAGCCTCCTCGGGGCTCCGGGACGTCAGTGTGACCCACTCGGTGTCAGGCACAGCGTCCGCACAGAGTGGGTGCTCGATGAGTATTCAAACCCAGACTCCCACGCTGGGAATCTCTTCAAGGTACTGGTCCTCCAAATTCCGGTTTACTCCCTCCCAGATATAAGTGGTATTGTGCAGTGAAAGTATAAAATGTTTATCAAGCACAAAAATGTTCCAGGAACTGCTTTAGGTCCTGGGGAGGCAACAGATGCACCCACCCTCACGAAGCCCAGCTGGACAAAGACACAACCCAGCCCAAAAACACGATGTTGCCAACTGTGATACATGGTATCAGGGAGCTGCGTCCATCCCCCAACCGCATGGAGCGCAGCAGGAGAGACACAACCCAGCCCGCAAACACAATGTTGCCAACTGTGATACATGGTATCAGGGAGCTCAGCTGGACAAAGATACAACCCAGCCCGCAAACACAACGTTGCCAACTGTGATACATGGTATCAGGGAGCTGCGTCCCCACCCCCGCATGGAGCTCAGCTGGACAAAGACACAACCCAGCCCGCAAACACAATGTTGCCACCTGTGATACATGGTATCAGGGAGCTCAGCTGGACAAAGACACAACCCAGCCTGCAAACACAATGTTGCCAACTGTGATACATGGTATCAGGGAGCTCAGCTGGACAAAGACACAACCCAGCCTGCAAACACAATGTTGCCAACTGTGATACATGGTATCAGGGAGCCCCGCTGGACAAAGACACAACCCAGCCCGCAAACAAAACGTTGCCAACTGTGATACATGGTATCAGGGAGCTATGTCCCCGCCCCCCGCATAGAGCTCAGCTGGACAAAGACACAACCCAGCCCGCAAACACAATGTTGCCACCTGTGATACATGGTATCAGGGAGCCACGGGGGTCACGTGGGGCGTCCGGGGCCAGTCCCCCTGAGACCGTGACTCTGGACTGCAATCTGAAGGCTGAACAGCAGCTAACCAGGCTAAAGGGGCAGGGCAGTGAGCGGAAGCCTGAGGAGAAACTACTTCAGCAAACGCCCATGAAGACCTTCTGAAAACACAAAAGCTACGCAATGTCTCCATAACGGTGGGCGCTTCTCATCCGAACACCAGAACAGGAACCAGTGATACAGCCTCAAAGCACGGGCACCACCTGCATTTCTTTTCTGGCAGGTGAAGGAGTAGCTGGGTCTTCCCACTCACACAGGAACGCCCACCACGGCGCCCACGTCGGTTGCCTCCCTGCCCACAAGTCGGGCGGCTGCCCGCGTCGCCGAGAGGGTCCGTTCACGCCCGCTAAACGTGCACACCCCGGGCAAATTCTCTCTTGTGCGCGCAGCGGACACTCAAAGTCAGCGACTGCTGGGCCGAATAAAGACGTCCACGGAGGAACTGACCCCGTGCAGCACCCACTCATGAGAACGGTAAAGACGATGGTGAGAGTGGCCATCGGGTCAGGGCGGCGAGCGTGTCGTCTGCTTCGTCCCCGTTTCTGCGTTTACTGCGACAAGCGAGACTCACGCACATAAACGTGTGACCGGGAAAGGAAGCTCCGTGCACGTAGCTCCCAAAGGGGAACTCAGCACAGGGCGCCAATGCCCTCTGCCCTGCCAGATGTGGTGGCCCCCGGGCGTCTGTCTGCAGGCATCGAGGCTCTGAAAGGGGGCCACGCTGTCCTCCGGCTGCCAGACTTGGTCGCGGTGCCTCCACAGCACATCCAGACAGCAACCGAGATCCTGACGGGGCACGATTCCGTTCCAAAGCAACTTCGCACGTGGAAGTCTCTCTAATGCAATACTCACAGTTCTATTTCTACATGAGTGTATGCATTTTGTTTTCCCAAGCTTTTACGTTAGTACTTTTAAAAATACTGCACTAAAGCAGACAATTTAAGATTATAATGCACAAGTTAAAAAACAAATTCAGGCTCTTGAAGCTGTAATTTGAAAATAGTTAAAATAGTTTCATCATAAGCCTTTAAGTTCTTTAAAGGGCAAACCATTACGCAGCAATCACAGTTTCATTCCGGAGCAAACCCGTCACTGAAGCTAGCTGAATTTGCACTCCATGTAAAACATACAGTCTCACCATCTCCCTGTGCTCCTTGAGGGACTAGCGCCCTCGAGATTCCTCCCATGACCAGTGTCCTGTGAACGGAGCGCTTTGGGCTGGGCTGCGTGGTAACTGTGCACAGGGCGTGTGGTTAGTGCCCGGGTGCGCGCACCGCAGGCCCGACCAGAGAGAAGAGCCGGGCAGACCTTGGGCTCAGTTACTTCTGGGGATGCACGTCAGAGCCGGGATGCTCCCTCTGGGCCACGGCGGCCCAAGGTCAAGGTCCAGGCACCGTGAGGACCTGGCCAAAGGCCTTTCCTGGCCCCTGACCCGGGGTTCCACCTTTTGTCACTATTGTGCTTTGGAGAAAGTAGTTGATTTTTACCACGCTCCGCGTGGCCAGGGAGCGCAAAGCCCCCTGCATGCCCGACCCCCCCCCAGGTCCACGCGACTCCCAGAGAAGAGCAGCGGCCGCGTTCTCCCACACCTGCAAGGAGAGCGCGTGGACGTCTCACAGTGGGTGAGAGCCACTGTCCACATGTGTCTCTCCTCCCTTCACTCAAGTGACATACAGCAGGCTACACCTCCGGTCCCCACTGCCCCCCCACCCCAGCTGGTGTGGCCCCCCAAGGCAGGCACAGGCCTGTCACAGACGCCCTGCCTCTTGCTCAGGGGCCCCCAGGGGTCACACCCCACCGCAGCCAGGTGGGCGTTTACAGTGCGAAGAGAACCTGTGGCTTCGGCCTTTTGCACAGCACAAGGAACCCTGGGGGCGGCCTCGCTCGGGGGCGGCTCAGGGGGGTTCTGGTCAGAGCCACGGCTGCAGTGAGGCTGACCTCACCTGCTGACCGGCTGCCCTCTTGCGCCTGTGTCCCTGGGAGCAGAGGACACCCATCGCCCAGACAGCAAGGGCAGTAGTGCGGGGGCGTGTCCCAACCAGACACCCACCAAGAGCGCCCTCGCTTCAGGACCGTCTGGCACCCGCCACTTCCGTCCTGCCCCCTCCACCACAGGCTGGGCGCCCTTTCCAAGCTGGACACTCAGACGCATCGCCCACGCTTTCCGAGCCCGCTGACCCCAAGCAGCAGACGCGGTGAGACCAAGGGTCCCGGCTGCGCTCCTGCCCTCAGCAGGACGGCCAGACACGGGGCCTGAACAAGGACGCGGGGCCCCAGGGAGGGCGAGGATGCCGAAGCACACCGCTCGGCGGAGTCTGTCTGGGTCTCTAACAGAGGGAGCAACCGCACGGTTTCGCATTATGCACACTCCATTTCTGTTGGCAATACAAAGTAACGCATGAGAAAATGCTGCTGCAGGCAGAGTCTCAGAGCTGGCCCGTTACGGAATTGCCCCGTCTACCCCCCTTACCTCGTTCGGAGGAACCGCGGCGAAGGGCGTGATGACCGCGGCCAAGGGGACCTGGGCCTGCTTGGCCATGTCCGACGTGCTCGGGAAGCAGTAGGCGGTGCAGCGGATGTACCGCGGGCTGGCGTTGCCTGGAAGGGTCAGAGAGGCGCTCAGCACGGGCTCCCAGGAGGCGCTCTGCCCGGGGAGACCAGCCCTGCCCGGGGCTGACGGGCGCGCTGAGTGAGAGCAGACCGGGCAGAGTCAGCGAGGAGCTCGGCCACTGCCCGCTGGGTTGAAAGGGGAAACCGGGCCGGAACGTTGGAGGCCCTGCTGAAAAGATGACGCAGGGGTCTGGCACTCTGTTCCTGCAGCCCCGCCAGGTCCCAGCGAGGTCCCTAAGGCAACTCGGGGGGCAGGAGCTCACGCTCCCCCATCGGGGAGGACACAGGATACAGGGAGGAGATAGACACGGGCCGCACGGCACCAGAACGCTAAACGCTAGACATTGGCCGACATTCCCTTCTGTCCCCAAGTCACTGATGACAAGTTCCCTACGTGTGTGTGGTGCTCGGTGCCGGGCGCTCCCTGTGCACTGCGGGACCCCGTCCGCCCTCCCAGGGCACGCAGGTGCCGGGTGCCAGCACTGTGCGGGGAGCCCCACCGACGGAGGCACCCACTCAGGTCGAACGTACAGACAGTGACGGGCCAGACCCCGAGGCCGCGTCCTGCGTCGGTGCTCTGTGGGCGGGCGGGCACAGGTCCTCGGAATCAACTACCGAAAGGCCCCCATCAGCGAGGTCGTTAGGGAAAGGTGCCGGTGGGCGAGCTTAACAACAATGGTGCAAACTCCAAAAACCTCCATGGAAACCCCTGCTGAGAGTGTGAACGGATACCTTGGTCTTGCACCACGTAGTCTGTGGTGACCAGCGGAGGGACCTGGCCTCTGGTGCTGGTGACGTACACCTGTCCCCCTCTGGTGGCTCGGTCATTCTCGATCACCTGGATCTGATCAATGAGACAAGTTCACAGACTGTCAAAGAAAAACCTGCCCGGAGAGCCAGCGCGCCCTGACCCCTCAGCCCCAGACACACACACACACACACACACACACACACACACACACACGAAAGGGAGCCGCTCTGTGTGGTGGGCGCAGTGCCCCGACTGTAAGGGACGGGGCGACGCGAGCACAGGGGACAGTGTCTGCGCACGGCAGTGCAGGTGGCCCTTCGGGAGGGATGCGGACGGGGCGAGGAGGCACTCACCGGGCTGGGCACGGCGTCGGGGTCCAGCTTCCTCTGGGGAGCGGGCGGGCCGGCCATCTGCGCAGGCCCCGTGGGGAAGGCCCCTGGGTAGGCGAGCGGCGGCGCTGGCATCTGGGGGCCATAGCTGGCTGTTTGGAGAACGTTTCACAGACGGCGACTGTGACCCACACCCAGACGCGGGCTCACAGACGATGTCACGCGGGCAGCCAGGCATGTTGCGCCCCACCCCCTCCCGCAGGCGGGGAGCGCGTGAGACCACCCCGCTCCCTTCCTTTGCAGTTGCCACAGAGCTCCCTTCCGTAACAGCGTAACAGCCAGTGACAGAGCCCGGCAACAGGGACGGGGTGGGCCTGCCTGTAAGGGCGGCCCCAGGGGCCCCGCCCCCTTACCCTGCTGCGGGGCGTATCCGGAGCCCGGGGTCTGTCCCGGCAGCGGCACGGGCTGGAGCTGGGCACTGGGAGGAGCGGGCCCGGGGAGCCCGCCCTGTCCATGCGCCGTTGGGGGTAAGGCGGGGCCACCAGGGCCGTTCAGTGCAGTGGGCGGCGGCGGGAGGACCTGCGCCCCGGGCTGCAGAATGGACGGCTGTGGAGGTCGGGGAGGACCCTGGCCGGGGGGCGCCATGCCCGAGCCTGTGCAAGACAGAAGACCGGTCACCCACACCAGCTCTCTGGCCCCTGCGAGGCCCGAAGCCGGGACACCCCGACCAGAGCAGGCGGCGCCCCTCAGACCCAGGGGCGTCCTTTTGCCACAGGACGGAAGCTTCGTTCAGAGAGTGACACAGGTGCTGTTTGGGGCATTCGTGCTGGGACGTCCTTACAGGGCAGAAGCAACAGTGATAATTCCAGTGAGGAACGGAGCGGGGTGGCCTCTGACGCGGGTGCGCGGGCTCCACACGACACGGGCCACTAGCTCAGAAGCTGCGGCTGGCACGCAGCTTGAAAGTCGCGTGGACAGCTCGCCATCACGAGGCGGGCGTCACCCAGTGAGCCCTCCGTGCCCTGCGCGTGTCCTGGGCAAGGGCACTCCAGAGTTGGGAGAGACTCCCAGGAGAAGGGCGGGCTGCCACCAGGGCTTCCTGCCCTCCTGGGGACAGCTGTGCAGCCAGACTGGTTTGCTTTAGCCCATCACGAGAAACTGAGTTGCTTCCTGGGAGATTTACCCCGTTTCGGAACCAGCGAGAGGGGGAGGGGGAGAGGGAGAGAGAATACTGTGAGGGGGTTTTGTACCGACAATTCTGAAACACTGTAAGTGATGGAAACGCTCTTCATGAAGACGAAGGGCTGACTGCTGGGACTGAGGGGTGGTGGGTGCATCCACAACCCCCGGGGTCCCCAGCTTTTCACCGACGTCACTCTCTGCCCGAGCCCGTTTCCCTCCCGCAGCTGTCCCCGCAGCCTCTGGGCCCCCTTTCTAAATGGGGCTCTGTGAAACGAGGGGGGTTCTACTTCTTATTTGAGGCCCCAGTGAACAGCACGAGGCTAAACCGGCCCTCGTGTTTGCTAACACAGGTGCACTGTCCTGACGTCTGTTTGCGACATCGGCGTTTTCCGTTTTCTGTAGTTCTGCTACAGAACGTAAGGCCTTCTGGGGGTCCTTCCACTGCCTTGAAATAAATGACAGCGTGACCAGGGAAAACTTAACTGGAGCCTTACACAATACAAATAGTACACCAATGTCCCCAAGCCAACGTCAATGCGGTGTGCCCGTTCGGTCTGCTGCGGAAAGGGGGAGACCGCTCCCCATCAGCAGTGCCCAGGCCCCGCCCAGAAAGGGAGTTACCGCCGCCGATGTGCGTGGCGTGGAGCTGCGCGCCCAGCTGCGAGACAGGCGAGGTGGCCGCGGGACTCGGGTGCGAGGGCGGCGCGGCAGGCGCGTACTGGGCGTAGGCCGGGGCTGTGCCGCTCAAGGGCGGAGGACCTGGGAACCTGGGAGAGGAGGAGGGGCGTTCAACAACGTTGTACACGATCGCCATTCAGCGAGCGTCAGCGACCCGTAACACCCAACACGCCTGTCTGGTGGGGACCAAGTTCCGTGCTACCCCCCACGTTCTCGCGGTGAGCTCAAACGCGCCACGGAGCAGCACGCAGGTAACCACAGCGGCTCAGCCTGCACCCTAGACTTTCCCCAGCTTTTTCAATTCCGCCCCACTTCCACCCCCCACTCACAGTCCCAGGGGAAGCAGGGGCAGGCGCGGTGGGGGAAGGGGTGTCTGCGCAGGGGGCTGGGGACCGCGGTGACAGCAGTCCCGGTGCAGCCTGGGCCAGTGGGAACGGAAGCTCTGGAGGCCACAGTGTCCGTCCACAGAGATGGCACTGGCGGCTGCTACCGCGCAGTCCTGCCTGGCTCTGTGCACCGCACACGGCTGGTCCCGTGCACTCAGGCCCCTACGCTCTCTGCAGCACCGACCACATCCCGGTGAGAGAAGGAAGCTCTCGGGAAAGCGCCTGTCCCGGGGGCCACTGCCCAGCCAAGAGCGGCGAGCACGTCCGGACCCCGGAGCCCGCCTGCTGCCCATGCTGGACCCAGTGCTGCGCTCGCAGCCCCACGCCCTCCCCCCTTTGCCTGCCCCCAGAGCCCAGGCTCCCCGCCCTCCAGGACTGACGCAGGCGAGCAAACAAACGGGCCCGTCCCATCCCGCTAATGCCAGCGACCCAGACCTGCTCTTAACCTCGAAGCAGCTGCCCGGGTTTTGCGTTTCTTCTGAAAAAACCTCTGAGCTGCATTCACACAAAGAGTTTCTCCAGATCCTGACCCCACCCTCTGGACCGGGCATTCCGTCCCCTCAGGTGACAAGGCAGGGACTGAGGCCTGGACACCCAGGAGCGTCACCAATGTTGCCCAGCGAGCTAATGTCTTCAATAGGAAGCAGCTCCTTGGGTCTCAGTCTCTCTGCTTCCCCCAAAGGCCCCAGGTCTGCCCTCTGCCCTCTGCCCTCTGCCCTCTGCCCCTTCCTCAAACCGCAGCCCCACGTGAATTACGCAGACTCATCCTGCTTCCTGCGTCCGCCTGCAGCTGCCCCCTCACTGGCCAAGGCCATCAGACCCTCGGGATCCAGGAAGCGGCTCCCTCGGCGAGGCCCTGTCGGAGGGCCCACTCGCTGACCGGCGGGGACGGAGGGTCCCTTGGCAGCGTGACTGGCCGGCTGCACCGGGGTCCAGACGCACACTGGGGGTTCTCCTGCCCCACACCCCCAACCGTGCAGCCGAGCAGCAGCCGGGGAAAGAACCGGGGGCACGGCAGCGTCTGCACGATCCCGGGGAAGGTCCCACATGAGGGCCTCTGCTGGCCCCAGAGTCTCTACAGCAGCGCCTCACGGGACAAACGGCAGTGGGGTTCCCGGCAGGGAAGGTGTGACGCAGGCTCCCTTCCCCCGGGACCGTCCCGCCTGGGCGGCGGGGTGCTGGGCGGCGTCCATGGCCACCTGAGCCTCTCCAGGCCGCCCCCGCCCCCCGCCCCCCTTAGTCTATCACACACACAAACCCAGCTCTGCTGCCCAGCTCGTTTCACTGCCGCCCTGCTCCCGAGAGCCCTCCCTGGGCATCGAATCCACGCTTTCCCTGGGCCACCATCTGATTTAATTGTTAAACTATTTATCAAGCACCGACTGGCACTGGGCTCGGTTCCGTGAAGGAACTAAGAGACTAGGGGGTTTAGATTGTGCTGGGGAATGTGGGCCACAGACACCGGAGGAGTGAGAGATTAACAGGAAACCCTGACAGCAGATGACTGTGACCCAGCGGGGAAGCCGCAGGTGCCGGCAGTGATTTTACAGACTTCTGTCTGGACTAGGACTGGTTTCCCCCCGACTTTTTCTAGCCTCTCTGCGTCCTGGGGCAGTTTTCCGGGAGACCCTTTCAAGGACGTGGCCGGATCCAGAGGTGGACTTTCAACCAATAAACAAGCAAGTTCACAAGGGACTTGAGAGACAACACAGCAGAACAGACATGAGAGGGCCGGAGTCTGCCTCACTCACCTCTGGGGAAGGTGACCCTGGGCATGAGCTCCGTTCTGGCCCAGCTGGTGGGGGCCAGGAGGCGGGGGGCCGTGGGGCAACACCCCGCCGGGGGCGACCCCCAAAGGCCCTGCTGGCTTCATCGTACCTGCAAGGGAAGGCGGAGTCAGAACAGGACCCAGTGCAGAGACATCGGGTGGCCAACGGGAGCGGGAGGGGTGCGGAGGAAATGGGCGGGGACGAGGTGTCCTGCAGCAGGCTGGGGACGCCCGGGGGTGTGCAGCCACTTGGCCACCGTCGGGACAGAGAGCCGCCGAGGAAGGAGCGGCACGCACGCTGAGCTGAACTGCGACAGAGCACGCCGTGTCCACAGAGGTGTGGGAGGAAGGCGCGATGAGGTGCCGACTCCAGAGCGGGAAATCGGTCTGGGGAAACCAGGGGGAGACGCAAAGCATCCCGAGCTAACCGGGAGTGTGGGCTACACATGGGGGAGCAGAGAGCGGGGGACGGAGGGGGCGCCTGTGTTTCTCCAACAGGTCACAGCCCAGCCTTCAGGTGGATCTCCGTTCTGGGGCCCAAACACCTGGTGACAGAAGCCGAGGGGCGCACCAGCGGCTCAGGCCCGCAGCGGCTCCCGTCTGATGCTGAGTGCTCCGGCCGGGGCTGCGCTCACGAGCCGCCCTTCTCCTGTGGAGAGGGCTGCCGGGCCCTCTGCAGCTTCTCTTCCCACCGAGGGACTGCGGGCGGGGCCAGAGGCTTACCTGGAGGGCCTCCTTCGCCCTCTTGCACCTGAGCGCCCAGACACCCCGCTGGCCTTGGAGAAGGACAAGAAGGGGGCGCCTCTTGTGTGTGAGCGCTGGGCCCGCTCCCCTCCTGCAGCCGGCCTCCAGGTCCTACTCAGCACTCCTTCCCGCCCCCAGGCCTCTGGGAAGTGCGCCCCCGACCCTGCAGCGCCCAGGAGTTCCTCCCAGTGTCACCACGAGACATCCCAGAGCACCTGCTCGGATGCTGGGGTGACCCCGAATCAAAGCCAGCCCATGTGGGGGCGGGACTCAGGAGTCCCGCCCGAGCTTCACACAAGGGTCATCTGCCGAAACAGGGCTCGTCAGAGTTACGGAAAGAGTTGCAGTGACACGACTCTTCTCACACGACATGTTTAGGTGAAGCTCTAAACCCCAAACCCAGCTCCTGAGAAAGCGTGAGGCTTGCAGCCCCAGGTGGGTCGGAGCTCCCCCACCACTCACAGCTGCGACCCCAGGGAGACACCTGAACCCTTCAGGCCTGGACGGGGCCCCGCCCGGGCTCTGAGGGCTGTTCTGAGAACTGGGGGAGGCGGGGGGCCAGGGAGCATCCACACGGGGGGTGGGGCCTGGGCAGCAAGGCGACCCTCAGCACGTCCCAGCGCCCCCTTCCCGGGCCCCGCCCCTGCCCTGCCTCCACCCTCCTCTTCACGGATTTACATTCTAACACACGTACACCGTAATTATACGCACACGTGTATTTCCATTTTTAAAGCATGATTTTAGACAAAAGCAGAAAACGCACACCACTAAAAGAGTAACTAAGCACACGCTACAAGAAACCAGATACTCTCATGCCTTCAGTGAGGGAGGAACGTGAGTTCATCAGTGCCCCTCGGACGTGAGTCGGGAGGATGCAGCACCGCGTCTCGGAGCTGCCTGGCTGGGCGTTCCTGTGCGTGGACGCTGCGCCCACGTTAACAGTCTGCCCCTGAACGCAAACCAGAGACCCGTGCCCCACGCTCCGGCAGAACTGTCTCACACACTGATCCCGCCGACGCGCCCTTTGCCTTTCATGTTTGGAAGTCAACGCGGCAGCGATGGCTCGAGCTCGTCCTCCTTCAGCCTGCGCTCACTGTGCCTCCGAGGCCTGAGCCCCGCAGAAGAGACGCACTCGGACAAAGAGCTGGTGCGTGTGTGGCTGTTGCGGACGGCCTGACTCCTCAGGTGACTGGGAGAAGCCTAGAGGAAGGACTGTGGGTGGCGGGGTAGGCTCATGGAGGCTGAGCAGGAATTTTCTCAGCGTGGACACAGGACAGGGGATCCCGGCCGAAGCACAGCTGGGCGGGGCGGGGAGAGCAGGGCGCAGGGTGTGATGGGGCCCTGTGGGTGGGGACCAGCCGGAGCAAGGGTTGTCCAGGTTGGCGGGGTCAGACTGCCAAGTCCTGGGTGCCCTTTGGCCTTTGTCCTCAGGGCAAAGGGAGGGAGGTGTCGGTGCTATCTGCAGACACAGCTGGCCACATGTCAAAGTGATCAGAGACAAAGAGAAGTCAGTGCCGGGATTTTAACAGGAAAGGAAAACCGGACCACGAGACAGAGCCAAAGGTGCTGATGCCAAAAGGAAGCCCCAAAACCACGAGCCGGCCTTTCCCAGGGGCCAGGGGTCGAAGACGGGCTCCTCCCGCCGGTTTCTCCCGAGGTCCCTGTGCCGGGTCCTGAGCCAGGCAGACGGAGCCTGTGCTCCCGGCTCCCTGACAAGCCAGGGAGCTTGCTCTGTGGGCCCTGCCACTCCAGACGCCCTGGTGTGGCACAGACACGGCTCTGTGGCCGAGAGGCAGGGGCTGCTGCAGACCAGCCCTGTGGGGGCGCCCGGCCCGGTCCCATGCGGGCTCCCTCTATGACCCTCGCCGCGGCGTCCTGCTGCCCGTGAACACGCCCCTCTGTGGGCGTGGTCTCTGCCATCTGCAAACATCAGAAAGAGCGGACCTCGCATTTGGCCCTGCGTCTGACACACTGAACCCAGAACTCAAACCCGTCTGGGAGAAAATGCGTACCCAGAATAAACGCATACGCTCGTGAAGGCCGCTGCGGCCCGGGGCACGGTGCAGGGCACGCGCCTGCGGAAGTGCGTCGAGGCCTCACCCCCACCCGGCCCAGCCCGGGACCCGACACCACAGCCAGTGGCCCTGTCCCTGAAGGGATGTTCGGTAATATCTGGGGGTTTTGGCTGCCACCGCTGGAGGCTGGGTGGAGGGCAAGCACTGGTACCCGCTGGGCAGGCGCCAAGGATGCGGTAAGACGTCCTGCAATGCACAGCTTGGCCCTGCAGTGAAGAACTCTGGTCCCAGCATCGGCGAGCTGAGGCTGCGCCACCGGCTCCCGAAGGCGGCGGGCCCTGCCTTCGCTGCTCCCGCCTTCTAGTGCGGAGGGCGCCCCGTCCCAGCTAAAGTGCTTCCGCGGCACCAGGGCCCTCACAGCACACCCGGAGTCAAGGCTTCGGGCGGCCCCACTTCCACTCCTGGCGTCCCTCGTGGCTGCACTTGACACCCCAGCCGCACTGCCCCCCCGAAGGTGCCCTGGAGGGTGCCTCCACCTCCCCACCCACAAGCTGCCCCCTGACCTGGCCAGCTCTCACCTGCGGGTCACCCCCCTAAGTCTGGCCCAGCGCCCCTGCCCTGGGCACACAGCCACTGTCAGCCTGCCTAACTCACGTCCCGCTGGTCCTGTGGTCGCTGCGCTCTGCCACGAGCACACTGTCACCCAGGAACCTGCTCCATTGGGAGCATCGGCAGCACCCACATGCCCCGGGCAGGTGTGCACGGGAGAAGCCTCAGCAAGAGCTGGCACCGCCACAGCTGGGTGGCCGAGTCTGCCAGACAAGCAACAGAAGCAGCACCGAGGGCCAGAGAAGAGGGGCACGATGGCTGGCGGTGGAGAAATGTAAGGGCTTTGAGCACAAAAAAATAAAGGCTCGGCCAACTCAGCAACGGCCCGAGGGACAGAAAGTCCACGCACAGAGTCTGACGCGGGGCGTCCGCCTGAGAACTGAATGCGGAGCACAAGCTGAGGGGGTCCTTCCAACAGAGGCGGCTGTAAACACCGGTGAGAGCCAGGTGTGGCGCTGAGCCATACGGCAGCGTGAGTGAGCGTTTGCCGGTGCTCTCTCTGCCCCAGCCCGGCCGTCACCGTGTGGTGTGATGGATGCTGGACCCGGCGCCGGTGTCGGGAGAACTCGGGAGGCGCAGAGGGCGCAGGATGAGCTCGGGGAAGGACCGTGGGCAGACATGCCCACCAGCATGGGAACTGCCTGAGGGCGGGCACAAGGGCAGACCCTGCAGGGGCAGGGGCTCGAACTGGCTGCCTGGCGGAGTGATCTGCCACTCGGCATGAGTGCAAAGCGGCCTCCCAGGGACTCCTAGCTCAGCGGCGCCGCAGTGACAGTGCGGGGCTGGGGCGGAGGAGACGGAGGAGGAAAAGGCAAACAGTGAAGGCCGGGGGAGCTTACACTGGTCGCGCCAACGGGAGCCCGCAAGACTTTAAGGCAAAGGAGGCTGGGAAGGGGTTTGGTGCCGCCAAAAACCCGAGCCGCCCAGGACTGGACAGCTGGCAGAGACGCAGTGCTGGAGGGAAGGTGATGGGGGAGAGACCGCTGTGGGTAATCCAGTGAGAGACGGGTGGTGGGCCAGAAAGGTGACAGGAGGGGACAGAGGAGGGGAAGATGTTGACAATCGTCCAGAAGACTCTGGGAGACCAACTGGGCTAGAGAAGGTAAAGGGGAGAGATTTTTTTTTAATCGTGAAAATTTTGATTTGAATGAAGGCAAGATGCTGCCAGTGAGCAAAGGACAGGATGTCAGGACAGGGGATCGTGTTTTCAAAGCGCGGACAACCTGGGGCACGAGGAGCGTGATGCACCTGCATCGGCAGGTGAGCAGCTGGAGCTCAGGTGCGGGCCCAGGAGAGACCTGGGAGCTGAGAGACAGCCCTTCACATGACAGAGTGACACGGTCCAGGGAGACCACAGAGCCAGAGGAACCAGGGTGAAGGCAGAACCAAGGAGAAGCAGCGACACTTAACGGTCACCTAGAAGACAGGGGCCCCTTAGAAAGACGTCTCCAGAGAGCCACCGAGAAAAGTAACAAAGGACCATGTCCCAGAAACCACAAGAGAAGAGGGTTTCGAACAAACAAAGCGATAAACAGTGTCCGATTCCAGGGTGGGTAGGACAGTGGCCACACTGCATTCCGGAATCGGAGGCCACCGACGGCCTGGTGGGAGAAGGGGACAGTGGACAGCACCCAGGCTGCGGAGTGGAGGCGATGCTGAGCTGCAGGGCAGTGAGGGGCGAGGGTGCAGAGGCCCTGGGGGCGCGGGCACCCGTGTAAGCGGATGGCTGTGGAGAGAGGAGAGCAGGGCGGGTCAGGCCGAGAGCCACACGGCAGTGGGGCTCCCTAGCACGCTCTCGAAGGCCCTGGGTGCGAATCCTGCCTCACCCCCGCCCTGTGAACTCAGGCATGTCACAGACACCAGACACTCGGTGTCCTTAGCCGCAGCACAGGGCCGAACATCTACCTCACAGCGCTGTGTGAACACGAGATGAGACGAGGCACAAGTTTCTAGGACCAGCTTTGATGCATGGTGAGCACTCAAGGAAGAGGAATTTGTATAATCATCCCTGTACATAAATCTGAGGGGTAAGGAGCCGGCAGACAGAGAGGAACTTGAGGAAGACTGTCAGCGGCTCCTGAAGGATGCAGAGAGACGGCGCCATGAGTGGAGTGGGGTGCACTGGTCCTGGGCCAGGTGAGGGCGCTGCATCCGGGGGTTTTCAGTGAAATGAGAGGTGCCCTGGCTGCTGGCGGGGGTTGGGGTGGGGCCTCCCGCAGGGACTCATGCTCGGATCACCGTGGGCAGCAGCACAGGTGTGCGGCCGCCCCCGCAGGCCTCTGCCGTCACGCCCAGCACAGCCCGGACCCTCCACTCCGAGTCAGGCCTGGGCGCCCCCAGGGACACTCTCAGCCTCCTCCCTGAAGCCCCGACAACTCCAAGATTTCCAGGGGATCTGGGACCATCAGGCCTGAAACAAGCCACCGCCAGCCTGGCTCCTGCCTCTCTCACCTGGTCTCCCGGAGCAGCCCCTCGATGGGGCGTGGCTTCCTGGTGTGACGCTCCAGAGCAGCAGCAGTCCCCCCACTGCTCCCTCTCTCCCCACTTCTGCCCCTGCGGGTGTCCCGTTTCAAAGCAACCAGGATTGTCCGACAGTAATGTCAAGGCAAGGCCATGTCCATCTGGTTATTCTCACTGAGGAGTCTTCAGGTGCTAATCTAGCGATATGTTTCCAATGTCAAAACTGAGTTGATAATATGATTGCCAAACTCACTTCAGCATATACACGAACTGTGTTTTCTATCGAGTGCTTACCATAACATCACACCACGGATTAAAAGCAAGAGCGAGTCTGAAATAAAACACTCGGGAAGCCTCTTTGTTCAAACCTACACTTAACAGCCCAGTGTGCTGTGTCTCACGCAGTAACTGGGCAGCTGACACAAGCTGCTTCCCTGGGAGCCTTTTCCAAGTGGTCCCACAGCCTCGAGCCACCGCCTCCTGCAACGGCCCTTCCACGCTCCCAAAGCCTCCCCCAGCAGACCACACGCCCCTGACCCGAGGGGCCAGCAATCACACCCACGTCAGGAGAACGTGCTTTACCTGGCGGAGCACCTGCGGGAGACGGGTCCCCGTAGTGGCCGTAATGCGGCGGAGCAAGGCCCATCCCGGTCTGGGACTGGGAGTAGGGGGGCGTCGCCACGTACCCTTGCTGGCTCATGGTGAAAATCTCATTCCAAGAGAGAGTTCCACAAAAGAACCCTGTAACGGGAGAGAAATCGCTGTCAGCAAGGGGAGCCCAGGCACTCGACGCCTTTGGAGATGTCAGCGCTGTTCACCGTTTCCGCGGCTGAGAGGGGAGGCACTGCCACCATGGCATCGCCCCCTGGAACGCTCCAGTCGCGGCCGCACGGACCTGGGGACTCGCGCCCACTGTCCGGGCCCAGGTCTGGAACCTGCGCACCCGCCACTGTCTGGTCCGCTCAGACGAAGATGGCTCAGGGCAGCCTCTCGGCAGTGTGCGTGGGCTCTTCCCGTGCCTGTGGCCTCCGTGGCCCCATTTCAGCACAGACCACGCCTCTGGCGACAGTCGCATGCCAGCCAACTGACTGGCCAGCAGAATGCCCTTAGTCTGCAACTAGCTGTTTCGTAACCTGTGTTTGTACAGTGCCGTCCTAATGGGCAGCTTTAATCAGGCAGTTAGGACCCGGAGCAATCCATAGTCCAACGAGCACAGCATTAGATAAAGGAGCTGCCCGCGGCCCCTGAGTCACAAGTGGACTGTGCCAGGTGGCAGCTGACAGCCACTCGGGAGCCATCCGTGGTTTCTCAGGCAAAGACGAGAGACTTTCTGATTTAAGCATCACGCCCAAGGATTCAGACACAGAGTCAGTCTCAACTGCGTTTAGGCAGGCAGGCCTGGCGCACACACACACACAACATCTCCATCTTGATTCTACTCAGAAACATCAATTTGCTAACATTTTCCGTTTTTCCAGGTTCAGAAAATAAGAGGCATTTCATAGGACTATTCTTAAAATTTTTACACGACAGAGAAAGCTTTGAATGCTGGCAAGAAAAGCGGGTTTCCCTGCAAACCCGCCAACACCTAGCTGTGGGTCTTGGAGCAGGCTGAACACTCTCTGGGCTTCCGTTCCCCTCTCCAGCTACCAATCACCGATTCTACACTTTCTCTCCAGTTTCTTCGCCCAGTACGGGAATATTCTTCCTTTTGTCATTTTATGATGACACCTTTTAAAGAAAACAAACGCGCGACACCTACTAAGACTGGAACTGGAGCTATATTCAGGAAATGGAATTCTTCATTTGGTTTCGTTTTCCCATTAAACTATGTTTCCAAAATTGAAGCAACCAAGTAAAAATATTACAAAACCACGTCCTTCTCCGTGGAGGGGAGGGGCGGAGAGGACGCCGAGGCGGCTGGCGCGCGGGTCGCCCGCAGCCCCCGCCCGCGCAGAGGGCGACGTGGCAGCAGCGCGCGGTCCGCTCCTCCAACTGCGCGCTTCGGGGAAGTCGGCGGGGGTAGTGCCCGCAGCCGCCTGTTGCTGGGCGACGCGGAGACCGGAGGGACAGGATGGCAGCGCGCGCGCAGGAAGCAGTCGGTGCCTCGGCGCGGCTCCGGAGGAATCTGCTTCCTCACGCGGCCGGCGGCCACGTCGAACTTCCTCGCACGGCCGAGTTCCGAAGCCCGAGTCGGCGGCAGCGGCGACGCGGCGCGGCGCCCCCTGGCCGAAGCAGGCCGAGCATCCCGCCCCGCGCTGCGCTCCCGGCGCTCGGCCCAGGTGCAGCCAGGTGCGCGCCCCAGCCCGGACCGAGTCCCTCCCGGTCGGCTGGTCCCGAAGCTTGCGGGCGTTTTCGCTGTGAATGTTGCCGACATCCCCTCCTCCCAGAAGCGGGCCGAGGGATCCGGAGAGCAGAACCGCTGGCAGTGGCCCTGGGACCCCTGCAGCAGCTCTGCATCCCGGACTCGGAGCCGGAGCCGGAGCGGGAAACGCCCACGCCCCCCTCCAGCCCCAGCCTACCCTGCACCACAGGCCGGGAGCAGAGCGGAGCGGAGCGGAGGGTCCCCGTGCGCCCGCCCGCCCTCCAGGCCGCCCCGCGCCCACTCCAGCTGCACCCACTCCTGCTGTGCGGGGGGCGTCCCGCCCGGACCTGCGTCACCCGCCTCTGCCCAGCTCTGCTCCTGGTGCCCGCGCCCGGCGCCCCGGCTCCCGCAACTCGCACCGCACCTCCGCGGGCGGCTATCCCCACAGGCTGGCGGCGCGCGGACTTCAGCCGGGCTGGCAACTGCCACGTCAAAACTCCCGGCCGCGCTCCCGGCGCCGGGCGGCCCCCAGGACCGCGCTCCCGCCCGCGCACGCGCGCAGCCGCCTACGGGGCGGGGCCGGGGCGGGGCCGGGGCGGGGCCTGGGCGGGGCGGCCACCCGGCTCTGCGGCGTTTGGCAGCAGATCCTCTCTGTTTACTCTGTTCACCTTTCCTGTCTGTGTTGTTTGTTTGTTTCCGTCCAACAGGTCAAAGCTTTTCGGAGCTGTTGCCAAGTCCGCGCAACAGGTCCACGGCGGAGCTCGTAGGGAGGAGGGGGTGCGTACTCTGGGTTCATTCATCCTTTTCCTCGCAGGCTGCAGGTTCAATCGCTCGCTCGTCCCGTGTCCCTGGAGTCCCTGTGACAGTGCCGCCGCTGCTCCGCCAGCGCAGGAGGGCGCAGGATTCCGGACCTCCGAGAGATCCGGAGCGAACCTGGTACGAGCACAGAAGTGGAGGCCTTGGCCTGCAATGCACTGTGGAGGGGGCAGTCTGGCCGCGGGAAAACGGGGTGGGGGCGCGGGGGGCGGAAAGAGGGGGGCAGCTGTCTGCACTGAAGCTGGGACTGCTAGACTTCCGTGTGTTCCTTCGAGGACGCCTACGCGCTCCCCGTCTGTGGAGCAGGATGGCTGGCCCCACCCGCAGCAGGGATTGCGGCGCGGACCACTCCCAGGGCTTAGCTCGCTGTGCTGCAGACAGCTGAGAAAGAAGGGCCACCCCTGTGAGACCTGGAGCTGACAGCTCTCTTAGCTTTTCGGGACCACCTGCCTGGTGCCTCCCTCCCTCCCTCTCTCTGCCACACACACACACAGCCCACCCTCGGTTTAGTATAACTACACTTGGCTCAAATTTACAAAAGTAAAACCAGACCAATGTTGTTTTCAAAACATACTTTCTTCTGGGCTTCAAGACAATACAAGCTACTCGACAGATCCCCTTACTGATGAAATGCCTCCGTAAACGCTTGCCTGCCGACGAGACCGCGCTGAAATGCTCCGTGGGCTTTGCAGGCATTCTGGGCTGTCCCCGCGCGGTGAAGACCAGCCCACCCTCCTTTCGTCAGAGGCGGTGTGATGCCCGGCCTACACGCAGCTTCGACACTGGTCAGGTTCGAAACCCCACAGTGGAAGTCTTTGTTGGCAATGTGTTTCTAGATTCTCGATACGATGGAAACACGGGACGTTGTTCAGGCAGCTCTGGCCTCCGTTGAAGCTTGTGAGGGCGATAAAAACGCTGCCGCATCTCAGCTATGGGACCGCGCAGGAGCGCGGCCCCTGGGGAATAAGATCGCAGGGTGTGACTAGTTGGCGTCTCCTCCCTATAAAATCACTGAATTTGAATCTGTGAATTCATGTTCACCTCTTGCTTCAGGACGCCAGGATAAGTTGTGGTTTCGGAGGGAAGTGGTGAGTTCCTACACGTGAAGGCTGGAAGAGATTTTAGAGATGTGTGTATTCAGTTCTACTCCCAGTGAGGACTGAGTTCCACCCAGTCGTTGCACACACTGACCCTCGGAGGTTCAGAAAATGAAAACGACCACTCTCAGCATTAGCCTGAGGGAATACCTTCTGGTTCTAGTTCCAAAGGCCTTTTCACCTCATACTTTTTTCCTTTTGATACTGATGATTTGATTTGCTCTTCTCTCTTAACTGCCTTATTGTCAAGAGTTCAAATAACTACAATATTAATTGATCACATAGTTCCCCCAGGGACTGGACCTACTAATCACAGATCTTTTTCTTACGGAATGGACTTCTGGTTTCAATACTGCTTCCCACTGGTGGCCCCAGCGCCCATCACCCTCAAGTGACAGCCTTCTGACCTTATTCCTGCGGTCAGGTCGCTGGCCTTCACCAGCCCCGAGGGGCAGCCGGGACTCCCAGCCTTCCTTGGCCGGACCTGCCCTGTTGCCACCTGAGGTCAGCCTCCGCCCTTCCATGTCAATGAACTTGGTCACCCTTGCAACGGCACCATCACCGCCAGGGGAGGCCACGGAGCAAGCCCTGTGCCGGAGCTCTGAGTTCTGTGGGGTCCTTCTGCTCTAACCCCACCAGGAAAAGAACGCAGAGAGCCAGCTCTGTGAACGGCTGTCTAGAAAGGGAAGGGCATCCTGACGACACCTGGAAAGCAGCTTCCAGAAAGTCAGAGCTCTGATGTCCTGTGACTTGAGTCGTGTGGAGGCTTCTGAGTCCAAAGCTACGAACAGGTGGAAGAGCTTCGTATTTGAAATAACTGCAGTGGCCACGGCCTGGGCTCTGTTAAATACCGGGAAGCACGGGAGATAAGGCCCAGTTCCGCGGGGTGGGGAGGGTGTATGGAAGGCCTGCTGAGAGCAACCCGTAACAGTGAGAGTTCAAATGCTCATCAGGCCCCAACAACAAGCTGTTTCTGGAATTACATTTTTCCCCTTTTTTTAAATAGCAGCTTTGAGATACTTGTAATTGAGGCAATTGTAATTGAGATACAATTAACAATTCACCCATTTAAGTGTACACCCCCAAAGGTGCTTAATACATTCACAGAGTTATAGAGCCATCACCACAATTTTAGAACAATTCCCATCACTCTGAGCAAAAGAAAAGTCACTTCAGGTTTTGAATGGAGGCATAACATGCTCCCACCCCCGCCCTCCCATCCCACAGCCCTAGGCAACCGCTGAGCTACTTTCTATCCGTGCACATGAGCCGATTCTGGGCATTCATACAAATGGAGCCACACAGACGGGGTCCTTCGTGACAGCCCTTTCACCCGGCAGCCTGTTGTCAAGTTCATCCTCGCTGGAATGCGTATCAGTCGGAATAAAAGTATGAATAACGCTGCTATGAACGTTGATGTGCAAGTTTTTGTCTGGATATACATTTTCCGTTGTGAGAAATTAGCTGTGAGAAAGTCTGACTCTCCACGGAACATTTCGGCGTCTGTCTGATGACCAGGTGACTTGAAGGCTTTCATACGAACGGAGTTGTATGCATTTCTCTAGAACAGAACCATTTATCTGAATAACGTTGATCATAGGATCATAACTAAGCTACAGTTACAGTATTTTATTTATTACAAGGAGAGTGAGTGGCTTTTGTGGGGGGGGTTGGATACTCTAACTTGGAAAAGTAGTTTGGGGAGAGACAGTGACATCATAAGATTACAGGAACCAAGAAGTAGTCCTTTCTTGTTTTGCTGACATTTCTCTCGCTTTCTTTACAGTTTATACTTCCTCACAGTTGAAAACCAAAGGGCTCTCTGACCATATCATTCTCAGGGCCGGCTCCTCAGGCCAGATCGTGAATGTTCCGCTGGGGGTGGGCACTGCCCTGTGCCCTGGGGGACGTTCAGCGGCACCGGCCTCTGCTCACCGAGGGCCAGTAGCAAGCCATCCGCCCCCACAACCATGACAATCAGAAAGGTCCCCAGTGTCAGATGTCCCCTGGAGACAAAATTGCCCCACTGCTCTTGGTCCACGGGACCAGCAAAGGCCCTGGGGTCCCCGGGTCCCCCGCAGCCAGCCTCCCCGGGCAGAGCCTGCACTCTCCCCTCCTCCCTGCGGCTCAGCATTTCTGATGCCTCTAAGCAGGTGTTAAGGACACTTATTTGGCCTTTCCGGTAGTTCTCTGAGAGCTTTTCCTGCTGCGTGGTGTCCCCTAATGTCCAGACAAAGAGTTAGAAACAACTGTCTTTAGTTGTTGGTGTTGTTTTGAGTCATTGGTTTCATTTTACTATTTTCCCCTCATCCTAATAGACCGATCAGCAAGCTTCGGCCCACGGGCGGAACCCAGCTCCTGCCCGTGTTGGAATCAAGTTGTGTGACCACACGCACCTGTCCTCTGAGGCTGTGCAGCAGCTGCCGCGGGGGGCGAAGGTCCTTGGGCCACAGCTGACCGGCCGGCTCTGGGTCCGGACACCTCGAAGGTGGGGACCAAGAGGCTGCGCCTCTAGTGTCTGACAGCTTGCAGCCGAGTGCCTCGTGTTTACATTTTCTTAGATTCACCCAAAAATATAAAGTGAATCAGTTGTTTGCTTTGAAACGATGTTGCTGTGTTTGTCTGCATTACTATGTATTAAGTCACATGGCGTGACTGGTTAAAGGGTAATGCTAAAGGGCTTAACTTTAAGAGCATAGACCGATTATTAGCTACATTTATTAGTTTTGTTTTGTTCAATCGGAGATGGCCTCTTTCACTACCTATATTCCAAAAAAAGGTACTATTTCTTACAAGGAGACTGGGACAAAGGGAATGAATGCATCAGTACGGATTCGTCGTTCCTAAAGATGGAAAAAGCCCAGTGTTTACTAAAGGTGGTGTTTACCTCGTGCTTCTATTAAGAGCACAGTTCCACGTGCCCAATGTAGCATCACACACGGGCATTCTCTCTGAATTTCACCTGACGACTAATTTATATTTGATAACAAGGCTTGTGTGTGTAGTTCCCTTTAAAAGCTGGTCGTCCTTGTAATGGTTGCCTTTTCCCCGGTCCACGAGCGCACACGAGGAAGAGGTAATTAGCATCATCACACGTGGTGAACGGACTCAGAAACCAAAGCAGCCCGTGTTTTGTTGCTAGGTCAGGGCTGCTGGGAGTCGTTGTCCTTGGACTGAAGTAACACTTGTGTGCTTTGTCTGCCAAGTCCGAGGCTGCCGTGAGCTTCCACTTCGGAGTCTTGCCGTCCTCGCTCGCGGCCCATCCTGCTCCCCTCTGAGGACACTCTGAGGTCACTCTCCGGAGCGCACGCTGCACCTGCAGTCACACAGGGCGTGTGCACTTCGTCCCGTCACCTCTGGGACAGGGCACGCCCCCCACCCCTCATGTCTCTCTGCCTTCGCAAGCAGGTGCTCTCGAGTCCGAAACACCACTGTGTGATCTGGAGTCGCACCTGGGTGGCATCCATCACCCGTTTACTTGTCTCCGGAGGGCGCTTCGTGATTTCAGTGATTCACATCCCCACATCCCGGGGCCTCTTAGCCAAACAATCTTGTAAAGAAACTAAAGGGCTTGCTTTTCAGATGAACGGTTACACTAACTAGAAAGCATGTCTCTGCCTTGCGGGGCCTAAAACAAAGTATCTCGCGTCGCTCCACCTTCTGGATTCACGAGTTGCCAAGACAGAACAAGACGGTTTGGGGAGAGCAATGTGGGGGCGGCTTTATGGCCCATCCTCTGATTCTTTGGGCTGAAAAGTTCAAGTCTGGCCCCACCCTGCTGACTCTGAGGGTGTCCTTCACAGGACCCAGAGCTCGGGGGCCTGACCCACTCCTCCCCTCTGACTTCGAAAACACCCCAAACTACTTAGGTGTGAGAAGGAGGGACACATTTTCACTTGGACTTTACGTGCACGGCTCCGTCCGATTTCGCGCACACATTTTTTAATTGCCTGCATTTGTGAAGGTGCTGCGTCCGTGACAATCACACCACACGTGCTCGCGATCTGCGTCGGGGTGATTGCCGGACTCCCAGAAAGCATTCATAAGCCTCAGACAGCGAGAGCAGAGGACCGCGTCTCAGCAGGGCCTGCGCCTGTCAGCGTTGTTATGCGGCTTCTTAACTCGGACGGGTGTCTGGCGGAGATGACTTTCTCCAACATTTCAATGTTTTGATTTAAAAGAAACACTTTTTTTTTTAAAGACAGGATGCTTTTCCAAAGGCATTTTAGATCCTTGCAGAGAAGGGCTTTGCCGTGTGGGCAGCCTTGTCCCCAGCCTGGGGATCATTAGCCACGTCACACCGGGAAAGGGAGAGAAGGGGAAAAGGACGAATAGAGACAGACCTGGGAGCCACACTTTCAGGGACAGACAGACCGCCTAGCTCTGGGACGCTGGTGTCCTCACCGGGTGGGAGAGTCGGAAAGGGGAGGGCGACGCCAGCGCTAGAGGGACCGAAGGCCAGCCTTGGCAGGGTGCTGGGGAACCAAGGGCAGGAAACTCCCTGCCTGCACTGTCGGAAACGGCCTTGACCTGCCAGGCCTTTCTCAGCCCGCAGACCTGGGAGGGCTCCTGGAGCCCGTTGGCTGCCTGCTGACTCCTGGGAGGGGCGAGGGCCCTCCGCTCCTTTAACTCCATCTTGGACGCTCAGTAGAGTACGGGCTCCCTACACTGCCCTTCAGGGTTTTGTGCCCACAGAGTTTACTCTTGCCTTCGCTCCCACTCTCCCTGCTTTTCGAACAGCGCCTGCCCGTCAGGCGGGTCTCAGCGCCATGGGGCTGGTCCTGGCTCCCCCTGCAGCCGGTGGCTGGTGGCCTCTTCCGCCTGCTGCTCCCTCAGGCTCCCGGGCTGACTTCCACACTGTCTGACTTCTCAGTGAAGCTGCGCCCCAGGAGAGCAGGGCTCCCCACCCAGCTCTCAGCTTTCCAGTGACTGGTGAATGAACGATAAACTCAAAAGTGAACAAATACCTGGTTAATTAGCTCAAGAAGATCGCTTTATCATTTTCCTGCAACCCTGGCCTCCCATGGCCCTGGGCTGGGGGTAAAGCCAGTCTCGGGCTCCTCCCCAGCCCCTCATGTTTGCAAAGGTGTCAGGACCCAGCAGCGTGGGAGGTCCTCTGTCATCTGTCCCCACAGTCACTGAACTGTCCATGGCATGCACGTGACTGCAGAGTGTGGAGAGGGGTGGGGTGCTGTCCTCCGAGTCCAGCCTCCCTCCGAGGCCCCGCCACTCCTCCTGGCCCCAGCAGGGCGGTGCCCACAGATACTCGACCCTCCGCATCGGGAGTAACCACTTCCCTTGCTTCCTCTCCTTGGGGACACCTAGCACGGTCACTTCACCAGTGTGTGCCTTCCAGATCTGGGGACGCTGGCGTCCCCTTCGGGTCCTGCTCAGCTAAAGCCCCCGACTTAAGGACATTGTGAGGATCTGTGCTGTGACTGCCGACCTGCCCTCCTCCATCCTGGAGCCTTTTCACCCCGTCCCCCAGGCACCCCTCTGCAGTCACCAGCCTGCCCCCCACCCGTGTCTGAGCCTGTGTCTGCTCTGCTCGCTCGTTCGAATTGCTGCGAGCTTTTATAAACACCAGGTTCTCAGGGCTTCAAATGGAAAGAAGACTGAGGTTTGGTTTGGATGTTGAAACTATGCTACAGTATCCCAGTTTTAGTCATTCTAAGTTTCATATAATTGTATAATATCTTTTCCT
The DNA here is from genome assembly GCA_028533065.1 of Trachops cirrhosus. NCBI lineage: Eukaryota > Metazoa > Chordata > Mammalia > Chiroptera > Phyllostomidae > Trachops > Trachops cirrhosus. The sequence goes on from CM052545.1 coordinate 1,691,737, forward strand.
TTTCCTGCAATGCTTTATTTTCTCCAAAAAAATGCCAGTCATTCATAATGAATAACTTCTAGGTTTTTGAATAGTTGTAAAGAGATCACAGACATTCGCTCGACATGGAAAATGCTTTTGAGCGAAAAGTTGATTTAGAAAAATAAAGCACCAGCCAAGCCTCGGTGGCCAGTGTGAAGTTACTCTAGAACCGGGGTGTCAGACTCACTTTCCCCGGGGGCCACACTGGCCTTGCGGTGGCCTTCAAAGGGCCGAGTATCATTTTAGGGCTGTATAAATGTAACCACTCCTTAACCAGGGGCGAGGAGCTAAGCGCTGCCCCGGGCTGGATAAAACCAGGTGGAGGGCCGGACTCGGCCCGTGGGCCGCGTGTCTGCCACCTGTGGGCTGGAACGAGCCGCCCCTCACGGGGTATTTTTGTTTTCGACGCACCTCCCCAGCGTAGGCTGCGGCGCTCGTGCAGCTGGGGAAGAGCGCAGGTGCAGGCCAGGCTCGTCTCGCTGCTCGGGCTCGCTCGAGCTTCGCAGGTGTTGCGTCCTTGCAAACGGCAGGCGGGTCTCTGCACCTGCAAGGACATCGCGACTCACGTCATTGTGACGGTCTGGAACTGAGCCCACAGCCCCTCCAAGGCAGGCCCGTGCTGTGTTTAACAGTCAAGTGAGTGAACGAACGGTGGTATGAAGCAAGGCATCTGATACGCTGTCAAATCATTTCAATGGTGTAGGAGCAGAGTTCCCGTAAGAAGGTCACTTTCCAAGCCCCCAAAGTCACTTTTCTGTTCTTAGCAAAGGAACTCTTTTCGCTCTCGCCCTGATTCTAAATCGCAGACAGAATGAGGTGCAGGCGTGCGCACCGTGTAACCAGGCCCCGGCTGCACTTCTCGGGCAGCGTCCCAGCGTCACCTGCGAGGTCTCGGGTTTGCCTGCACCTCCTTGCCGGCCACTGAGTCAGCCTCCCGTCAGGACTAACTGTTGGAGTCCCCGGGTGCTGCCAGCAGACAGGAGGCTCCTGGGTCAGACACACGGGACCTGATTGCCCAGCACCTGGTGTCACTTCCTCCCCTTCAGACTCCGTAGGAGTGACACAGTGGGGCCGTAGAGCAGAACACCAAGCTTAGTGACCCACTGCTTTTATCTTGTTTTGTTTCCACTGACAATCAGCTAGCAACCTTGGTCTTTGTCCCTGATTGAGATGTAACTACCTCCCCAAGGTTGCTTGTTGCAAAGGCAACCTTGAGAGGTGGCTCGGTGCCAGAAGCATCAGGGCCTTGAACGGCTGCACACCCACAAAGACAGAGGAGCCCCGGACGCCCAGGGAGGGCCGCCTGCCCGACACCGCTGTGGGGTTTCAGCCTCACACTGGCCACCCACTGGCTGCGGCAGAGTCCACGGCCTGGCATTGCTCCCGACAGCTCTCGAGCTTCCCTGTGGTGGGACCACATGCGACTTAACCGCCTGGGCCAGGGGAATGCCCTGGACTCCGGTCTCGGTTTTGTACCCTTCCCTGAACTCATCTCTGTGCTGAGGAGAAAAGGTGACCCTGACTGACCTGGTTACGAAGCCGAGTCACCCACGCTGCCTGACAGCAGCTGCGGCCCCGTGGGGGTGGGGCGCCTGCCTGCTCCACAGGGCAGGGCAGCCAGGGATCCCGCTCTGCTTACCGACTCCCCAAGTCAGATGGCCTGGGGGAGCGGGAAAGAAATTGTACCTCTTTGGGTCTCTTTTCTACACCTTCTTTCTGGAGAATCCTAGCTACCAGATAGACGTATATTAACCGAGCACCGGTTACATGCCAGGAACGCATGAGGCTTGGGCACACAATGCTGAATGAGTCAGAGATGGCCCCTCGTCCGCCAGGGCTAGTAATTCAGACGGGTTAGGAGACCGCACACTGAGAGGGGCAGTGTGGGTGAGGCTGCATGTGGACGGGGCCCTGACGCAGACCCAGACGGTCAGAAAAGGCTTCCCGGACAGCGTGATGTCTGCTCGGAGGCAGAGGGAGGAGGAGGAGTCATTCGGTGGTCCGTGTGTGGCCTGGAAGAAAGCCTTAGCAGCTGGAGCTTTTTTGCGAATCAGGGGAAAACTGAAGGTGGTCTGTGTGTGTGTGAGTGAAAGGGTTCAAGGTGAGAGAGGTGGGCGAAGAAGTGAGGCGTGGGAGGCGGAAAGTGTCAGCTCTGGGAAGGGGGTTGACTGTCCTGAGGCCCGGGGAGACACCAGGCAGAAGAAAACAGCACAGAAGCTGCACTTCAGCAGTGTCACCCCTGTGGCGTCCTGAGTGCCCGGGGGGTGGGAACCAGGCCGAGACAGAGACGAATTGGGGGTGCTGGAGTGCTGAGGGTCGGAGGCGGCTGCAGCAGTGGGGTGGGACAGGGTGACGGGCAGCTCCCCGGCGTGCTGGTCTGCACGGGAGAGAGGGCACTTGGGGCAACCACGAGGAAGTGCGTGCGCCCCGAAGTCAGGGTGCAGTGTGGAGAACACAAACAGGGCGTTCGGGCGGGCCGCAGTCCAGTCCCGGGGCTCCCCCTGAGGCTCGAAGGCCGTGCCGACTGCCAGTAAGAGGGCAGCACTCACAACTACCCTGCACGGTTGCCCGGAGGGCCCTGGCGTTATGGGTGTCGGGGTCCCGCCAGAGCGGATCTCCAGTAAGCCACGGTGACTTCAGGGGCACAGGGGCTCCGTCCAGGGGAGCTGGCTGGCTGGCTGGGGAGCTGCTCGTCCAGTGCGGCTGGCTGAGTGTCAGCTGCGAGGACGGTGAACCGGCGACATGTGTGCGTGGGTGACTTGTCTTGCAGGGCTGCTGGCGTTGATCCGCCAGGACTAGGGCTTCGCAGTTGTCTCCAGCTGCCCCTCATGGTTGCAAGGAGGCTGCCCGTCCCAGCCTGCAGCACCACATTTAAACTTTAGTCAGGGTCGAAGGGAACCAGACATAGGAGAAAGGTAATGACTTAGCCCATCATCCTGATGGGGAGCCAGGGAGAAGATGCAGAATTGGGGGGGAATAATGAACTTCGTTTCGAATGGATCGAGTTTCAGGTTTCTGTGACGCAGCCCCACCCATGGAAACAGGTTTCACTGGCCGTTGGGTACGCCGGCCCAGCGTGAAGGAAAGATGTCCGAGCTTGGGGGTGGGGCGGGCCAAGGTCTGCGGGCGCACGGGGACCCCGTGGGAAGGCTGCACTGGAGGAGGGAGCAGCGGGCCCCGCACAGAGCAGCGGGCAGCGGTAGGGGAGAGGCTCCTCCGCACCCCACCTCCGCCCACCAGAGGCCGCGAGGAGCCGCCGCGGGGAGCAGAGTCACGGCCACACAGGAGCCACGGGGCTCACGTGGCCTCACCAGGGGGCGGGGCTCTTCCCACTGGCTGTGGCTCAGGGGCTGAGTGGAGGCGGGTTGAGGAGCAGCAGAGACCAGAGGAAAGGGAAAGAAACAATGAGAAACGTTTTTCTTTCCTTTTGTTCCTAGAGTTCATATTCTAGGATGTCAGTTGTAAAAGGCTTTTTTTTTTTTAAGAGTTTGGTAAAGTCCCGCTTTCTGAAGAGCATCAGGCTTCAGAGTGCTTGGTCCTCGTGACCTTCAAAGGGACTTCCAAGATGCCATGGCGTCTCCCCTCCCCTCCCCTCCCCTCCCCTCCCTTCCGAGGCCCAGCGTGAGCACAGCCGACACCGGGCCACCAGGCTCCAGAGCGGAGCGGGCTGTGCGTGTGCCCGAGCTCAGGGCGAAGGGCGCATCCCTTCCCTGGGACCGACGCTCCGCGGAGCACAGGCTCCTGTTCCCAGCTCCGCGGCTGAGTGTGTCTTCATGCGGAGGATGAATGCGACGGAAATAAAAACGCTCCATCTGTGGGATCTCGGTAGATTTAAACACTCAGACACTCTGGATGGCCCAGAAAACCGGCCTTTACGTTGGAGCGCCCAGGTTGAGAACACGTGATGAGAGATGATGGAAACAGGAAACCTGTCCGGCTGCTGTGGCTGAGTGGACTGAGCGCCGGCTGCGAACCAGAGGGTCACCGGTTCGATTCCCACTCAGGGCGCAGGCCTGGGCTGCGGGCGGCTCTGGTGGGAGGCGCACGAGAGGCGACCACACGCTGATGTTTCTCTCCCTCTCTTTCTGCCTCCCTTCCCTGCTCTCTAAAAATAAATAATACCTTAAACAACAACAAAAAGAAAACACTGTAGTTGACATTCCTTCTCCGGCTGCCTGACTATTCCGTTCAGGTCTTTAGTGAACTACTTATTTAGATGTAAAACGCCCTGAACCAGCACGAGTGAAGTTACAAGGCCGTGGCTGATGGGGTTTCCGGGAGGAAATCCTCTCTCCTCCAGCCGGACGTGTGCGCATTGCAGGCTACCTGTACTATATGCGATGTGTATGTAATACAGTTCAGAGGACTGCTTCTCGTTCTCGGAGCACGACGCGGTTCTTTAAAGACAACAAATGTCCCGCCTTCTTTCATGTCTTCTTCTTCAGGGCTCAGCTGCCCGGGCTGCAGACAGCAAAGCACAGAAAAGTAATGGTTAAACCCACGTGGGCTCCTTTGGCGTGTCTCACCCGTCGGTGCGGGGATTCTCACAGCGCAGCGCGTACCGGAGAGACGCTGAGGCCGAGGCCGGGGCGGGGGGCAGGGGTGGGGGCGGTGCGCAGAGCTCCCAGGGCAGGAGGGCGCTCGCGGCTTGGAGGCTAACACCTCCGCGTGGCCTCTGCTACTTCTAGGGTCATTAAATGCCAGTTCTGCACTCACTGTTTCGGTCCAGCGCCGGGATTCCTCCCGTTGGGGGCCTGTCTCCTGCGGGCCGCCCGCCCCTCGCCGCAGGGGGGCCGAGCGAAGGCGCGTGACGCAGGAGTGGGCTGGGTCCCCCCGGCGCGCCCTCGGTCGGTGGGGCCCATTAGCGCGGCGCCGCGCAGCGCAGGCTCCTCCGCGTCCGCTCCGACCTGCGGGCGCTCGGAGCCGCGAGCCAGCGAGCCAGCGAGCCAGCATCCTCCGCGCCCGCCGCGGGCTCCGCTCCCTTCCAGCCCCGCGCGCTGCCGGGCTGCACGGAGAGGATGGGCACGGGGGAGTTCATCTGCGTTTCCATGACCGGAGGGGCGCCCTGGGGCTTCAGACTGCAAGGCGGCCGGGAGCAGAAGCAGCCCCTGCGGGTGGCCAAGGTAGGGTCCCCGGAGGCTCCCGCCGCCGCGCTGTGGCGGGGCGGGGTGGGGCGCCTGCAGCGACCTGTCTGTCAATGGCGTTGATTCCCAAGCCTGTGAATTAGCTCGGTTTTGGTGCTGTCGTTGAATTTTGCTTCGGAAGTTGGGCTTGTTTGTTTGCTTAAAGGAAACTTTGGAGAAAAGAGTATGTCCGTACTTAACTAACAATTGGTAGGGGAAAATGTGTCACGCTTATCAGCTGAAGAGAAGCCTCGTTAATCAGCTTCTCTGACAACCTGCAGAACCCTTGGGAGCGTCTTGCAGGCGACAGGAGAAATCCCAGCCGGGCGACCCCTGCGTCCCGGCCCCTGGCCCAGGGGGGCGCTCGGCTGGGCAGAGCCCGCTGGCGGGGCTGCTCTGTGGAGTCTCGGGAAGTGTTGGAACTGGCATTTGTAATGCAGCGTTCACGGGAAGGCCGACTTGGGGCAGTGACTTTTAAAGTACGATGAAGCCATGAAATCCGTTTGAAAGAATATTCGTTTAGGGTTTGGCAAATAAAGGCAAAAATCCAAGCACTCTATGCCATTCATGAGTACTCAGCTGGGTAAGAGCTCGGAGTAAATTCGAAGACACTCAGAATATACTGAAAGTAACTCAGAGGTGACTTTGAAACGCGCCTAACAACGCTCCTCACTGTTCAGGTGTCTCTGTGGCCGTTGCATTGCTTACTTCTTAGCTCAGTGAGCTGCCAGCTTGATCCAGGGGTCTGCTCACCATCCAGCTGGGGCCCGCTGGAATGAGTCTTAAAGCGCATGAGGATGAGCAGACTTTTGTCTGGTGTTAGCACGAAATCCTGGCATTGTGTGCAGGAACACGTTCGATTCATTTCTGGCTTTGTGTTTACATTAAATGGACCTGGATCTTTATGAAATACGTGACCTCTGGGCTTTGTCCTTATTCTTCACCCTTGGCTTTTTAAAAAACGTTCACTGTGGGGGAAAAGGGGGTTTCTTTGGCGTGTCCCGCCGCCAGGGTCCCATCAGGCTGTCCCTTCGCACCGTGATGGCGGAACCCTGCCATCTAGCGAAAGTTCAAACTCCGAGACCCAGGCGTACAGCAGGAGATGAAAAGCAGGGTTTTTAGAACTGAACGTTTCTCGGAGATCGCCAGTCTACCCTCACTGTAGGTGGGGAGCGGACCCGGAGAGGTTAGGCGCCTCACCGGGCTGGCACTGGCAGGGAGACTCGAGGGTGCAGAAGCCGTGTCTCCGTCCCCATCTGGGGGACAGTGGCAGGCAGCCTCCTGCCCAACAGTCACGCCCAGTTCAGCGACCGAGCAGTCGTGAGCCTGGGCTTGTTCTGGGTCTGGAATGGCAGTTGGGTGGCTCCAGGGACTGAGATTTAGGGTCTCATCCCAGCTCTGATGTAGCTTACTCGGGCCTGGGACAAATCTCTCTCCTTCCTGACTGGTGTGTGTGTGTGTGTGTGTGTGTGTGTGTGTGTGTGTGTGTGTGTGAGAGAGTGTGTGTGAGAGAGAGAGGGAGAGAGAGAGAGACTGCAGTCTGCTTTTTAGCAGATGTAAAACATGACTGGAGAGCCTTCTAAAGAAGATAGAATTTCCAAAGTCCCACGGCAATCCCGCTTTTTTAAAAAAATTATATTTCATTGGTTATGCTATTACAGGTGTCCCAATCCCCCCCACCCAGCACCCCCACTCCCTCAGGCAATCCCCCCACCATCAGTCAGGTCCATGGGTCATGTGTAGGTGGTTTGGCTGCTCCCTTTCCTGCGCTGTACCTTACGTCCCCAGGGCTACTCTGTGACTGTCTGTATGTGCTTCCCAACCCCCTCACCTCCTCACTCGTTCCCCCTCACCCCTCCCACCTGGCAACCACCGAAAGGTTCTCCACGTCCGTGATTCTGTCTCTGTTCTTGTTGGCTTAGTTTGTTTTTTACATTCAGTTGTTGATAGAGATGTATTTTTTGCCATTTTATTGCTCATAGTTTTGCTTTTATTTTTAAGTCCCTGTAACATTTCCTATAATGATGGTTTGGTGATGATGAACTCCTTTAGTTTTTTCTTGTCTGGGAACATCTTTATCTGCCCTTCAATGCTAAGTGATATCTTTGCTGGGTAGACCAATCTTGGCTGTAGGTCCCTGCTTTTCATGACTTTGCATATTTCTTGCCAGTCCCTTGTAGCCTGCAAGTTTCTTTCGAGAAATCAGCTGACAGTCTGATGGGAACTCCCCTGTAGGTAACTAACTTTTCTCTTGCTGCTTTTAAGGTCCTCTCTTTATCTTTAGCCTTTGACATTTTAATTATGATGTGCCTTGGCATGGGCCTCTTTGCATCCATCTTGTTTGGGACTCTCTGCTTCCTGGACTTGCATGCCTGTGTCCTTCACCAAACTAGGGAAGTTTTCTTTCATTGTTTTTTCAGATAGATTTCCACTTTCTTGCTCTTTCTCTTCCCTTTCTGGCACCCCTATGATATGAATGTCGGATCCCTTGAAGTTGTCCCACAGGCTGCTGACACTGTCCTTGTTTTTTGGATTCTTTTTTCTTCTCGTTCTGATTGCTTGTTTTTCTTCCTTATGCTCCAGATCATTGATCTGATGCTCGGCCTCGTCCACTCTGCTGCTGCTTCCCTGTAAACTGTTCTGTATCCCAGTTAGTGTGCGCATCCTTCATTTCATGCTGCCGAGGTCCTCGCCAAGTTCTCTGAGCCTCGTTATAACCAGTGTTATGAATCTGTTTTGTCTATTCTTTCCTTATTTCAAACCTAGAATATTTAATTCTTTATACTAGCATAACCTCGTTGCAGAAACCCTTGGAGTGAAGTGCTTGTCACTCTGTATCGTCAAGGCGCAGCCTCCCCCGGGTCGCTGTTTTTCACTTAAAACATTGAGTCCACTTGGTTCCACTGATGGTTTCCTGCTGAGTTCAAGGCTGCCCAGGCAGGACTGACTGCCCTCCCTGGGACTGGTGGTGACTGACCAGGCCAGGTCACCTCCACGTGGAGGGGAGAGACGGGGGGGCTGGGGAGGGCAGGGTTACTGGCAGACAAAATGCTCGTAGTTCTGAAGAACCTGTAAACAATTAACATGGGAACTGAAGAAAATATATTTCCAAAGAAAAGCAAGTTTCAGACGGTACTTGAATCTGCTCCTTCAACAGTGAATGCTGCCGAGTTCTGTAGATAACAGCTTGGCTTGAAAAATATCTGGTGTTTAGATTTCCATAATTCCGTATAGAATGAGAATCTGACAAGCTGAAATAGCAAAAGAAAAACTGTACTGTTATTGCAAATGATCAGAGATCGAATAGCTTTAAATGTCCAATAAATATCTTTCTAGTGTCATGTCTAGTTCCTATTGAGAGGTGTTCAGATGTTTTCACTGTTAGGCTGGCTAACTAACCTGTAGGCAAACCCCGACTTTTAAAGATCACAAATAGAAATCTTAATAGTGATAACTTGACACTGACATTGAGACTCAAGGCCATAAAATTCTGTGTTTTTTCCCCCAAGCATAAAGTGAATGTTAAAAAGGCCCAACGAATCGGTAATCTTACCCTGGTTTTAAAATGTTGATTTGTCGTTTAATTTGCGCTTTAAATTGACATGGCGAGAGGCAAACATTTCCACAGAGGAGCAATGGGATAGCACTGGGCAGAGTGCGTCTCCCAGGGATGGTCCGCAGAGCTGGTGCCACCAGCAGCCCGGTGTGTGTGTGTGTGTGTGTGCATCCTCATAGATGCGTGCCAGCATTTTTCCTTCACAGACTCTGTTTGGGGACATGTGCTTACATGGCTCTGTCTCCAGGCGTGCCCTTGGCAAGTCTCTTTGAAAAATCTTTATATAAGGAAGTGGGGAGAATGTCTGTTTTACTAACAAATCTTCTGAACAATTTAGAAATAACTTGTGTTTTGAAAATAATGAACAAAGAAGTGTTTGGACTGTTTATCCTCGACATGCTTCAACGTTCAGAAACGCAGGCTTTCAGCCAAAGTTACACGGCCCTCTGGTTCTGCTTCCATCACATTTTCACTCGGAGTTTCAGATCATCGTTTCTTACTATGGAAACGACAAATTACAGTCACCCACAGTGTGAGGCGGAAGTGGGTTTAATGGTTCCTATCGATTGCTGCATATTCTCCCTTTAAAACTTTGAATAAAAAGGTGTTCTTTAGGCAAAGCACATGCAGATGGCATAGTCCCCACCCCGTAGTGTCATCAGTGTGGTCTCCAAAACGCATCACATAGCATGACTCTGGAAACGTTCTCTAAAGGGGAAGGGCTCGCCGTGTGTCGGACTGTGCGTATTTGAGGATGAATGTCCCTCACTGCAGGTGCAAAGAGGTAGCATCTTCACTGGACAGTATTCCAGATGACTTGGTTTTTCACTGCTGTCTGAGCACGAACTTTCTAAAAACCCCCAGCATGGGCGCGCCCCGGGGTCAGTGCACACAGCAGCTAAGTCCACCAAGCAGACGCAGGCACGGCCTTTCTTTCGGGGAGCGCGTTTGCAGATTGCTCGCTGGCGAGAGGCACGGGAGGAACTAGCGGCTGCGTGCGCCTGGCCGTTGCCTGGACACAGCGCACACGCAGCTGCCTTTGTGGGGCCCCTGTGAGGGGCCAGGCACAGGTGTTAAGTTTTCTGCAGGCATCACCCCTGCAAAGGATCCCCCAAACCTGAGCAGTGCGACGAAAGACATCCCTACTTCAGAGATGAGGAAGTCCAGGCACCGAAGTGCTGTCACCTGCTGAAGGTCGCACTGTGGCGGGTCTGGTTGCAGGGCTGACTTCCCCTCTGATGGGGAAACAGTGCCCAGAGGGTCAGGCAGGCAAAGGGGGTCCCGGGAAGGGTTTACGAAAAGCACCGTGGCCTTCACCCAACCCGCATTTCATCAGCCGGGGTGCCGATGTGTGGTCAGGGCTGGGACCCCCGCTGCAGAAGGCGGAGGTCAGATACGTCCCCCCGGGCTTCCGACCGTGCAGGTCCCTGCTGCACCTCTCCCAGGGGGGAGGCACGGGGAGGACCCAGAGAGGTGAGCCGGGCCCAGTCCTGCAGTGTGAACGGGCCATGATGAGCGCTGGGAGGGCTTGCCCTTTCTGCAGCTGAGCCGGGTCGGGGGAGGGAGAGGGTGCTGGGATGCTCAGGAGTGGTCATTGGGAAGCCCGGATGCTGCAGGGGGTGCCTGGCAGGTCATCCCCCGGGCGATGCTCTCTCTGTCAGGGCAGTTGCTGGCCTGCCTGGGGCGCATTGGAACAGTGGGAAGGAGAGGGGCAGAGCTGTCCCAGAAAGGGGCTGGACTTAAGCCTTCACGCAGTCAGCCTTTCCCCACAGGCCACCCTCTCGGCCAGGTGCTGGCAGGAGCAGGCGGCCTCGGGAAGAGCTCCCGGGGCCTGGAAGGAAGGGGAGTGGGGAGGAGCCCAGTTCCCCATGGCAGGGAACTGTGGGTGACGTGCCCTCCAGGGCTCCTAGGAGAAAGCCCACGAGCGCCCCAACATTTGGACACCAGCCACCGAGAGGACAGCGATGGCCACTCAGCGTTAGCCACGGAGAAGTGCCATGTCATTCGGTTATGAATAAACACATCAGATTCTCGCCCCCCTCCGGGCTTCCTTCCTGCCTACACCTGGGGGAGGGCACTGGAGGTGGCAGGAAGCAGACCACACCCTTGACCCCGTGCCCCCGTGCCCCCGTGCCCCCCCACCAGGGGCCAGGAGCCTGGCCTGGCGCTGAGGGAGAGAGCTCAGAGTCCCACAGAGGGTGGAAGCTGGGACTGGACTCCATTGCTGTGATAACCAAAAGCCACCAGGAACCCGTGGGGCCCGACAGCGTGTGATTAGGGCGGGGCTGACTTGATCGTGGTTGGGAGCGGTTACTGGTAGAAATGAACCGGTTTCACGTGCACAGTTGAGTGAGTTTGACACTTCCCAGGAAAGCCAGCTCCGTGGCCAGGTTCCCGTGACCAGCCACGCGGACTGGGTGGCCTCCGTGTCAGCTCTGAAAATCTGTCGCCCGCCCACGTGGCTCCCGTAGACGGCCCTGATGGCTGTGGTTCTAGGTGGACCCACAGTCCAGCTTGGGGCTTAATAAGAAATGTAAACTTTCTCTTCCTTTTCTTCTCTTGGATGCGAACCAGCTGTCGTGTGGGTGTTCGCTTTCGCTTGGCCTGGGCTCTCGCGTGAGAAGGTGGTGCTGTGAACTGTCGTTTCCAAGGAAACCGTGTTGCAGGTTCTGAACGCCGGTGTGCGACATCCCTGCGAGCTGTACATCGTCCCTGATGAGACAACGTCGGCGTACTTTTCATGGTAGCAGTTTCAAAAGGAGGAATAGCTTCCAAAATAAGCGATCGAGAATGCAAGCAAATGTGTATGTTAAACTAAAAATGCTTCCGTGCACCTCCAGTCATCAGAGCCTGTTAACACATGTTGTCCCCTCTGATACCAGTTGGGTGAACAAAGTTTTATTACTCTCGGCTTATGGATTAGAAACACTGATCCTTCATAACTCAGTTGCAAAAAACAATTGTGTGAATCAGTCCAGAGGCAATGTGATCTTTCCCTGTCGCAGGGGCACCCTGTCCCCTCTGCATCTGCCTGGTTGGGGGACCAGCCGTTGCTTAGCGATGCTTTAGACGGCAGTGACTGTGGCACAGAGTTCGTGCGCAGCAGGAGCGCGCCGAGCACGGGCCTCACAGCCACGTCCGGCAGGCTCTCCTCCCCACGGCCAAGGCGATGCCGCTCCAAGCTCAAGGCCAACGGGAGACGAGACTGGAAAGGGACCCGGTTCGCTTGTAAATGAGCTGGAAACACTCGTGGACTCCAAGACGGTTGCTCGTCTGCTCTCGCAGGCTGTCGCTGGAGCCCGAGGCCGGGAGGTGTTTGTGGAGGGAAGCGGGTGGGAGACACAAACCAGCTCGCTCTCCGGGGGGCACTCTGCTGCTGGACACCCCAGTGAGACGCGCTGAGAGCGCTGGATTACTGTGGATGCCTCGTTTTCGCTGAGTTATGTGCCATTCTTTCCTTACTGAAAAGCAGAGATGGCCAGATTCTCAAAAAGCTGTTTGCTGTCACCGTGAAGGCCCCGGCCTGGGGCGGCCCCCTGGCGGCCCCGGATCCAGTCTCGGTGTCCAGGTGGCCGGGGGTCTGGGCGTGGCTTTCCTGAACAAGCGCGTCAGTCCAGTGAGTTTCAGGTACATGCGCTGGAAACCTTGGCGGATTTACCGCCGGCCTCACCGGGGCCCACACCCAAGTCCCAGGAGCTTCTCCTGGCCTCTCCCTGTCGGCCTGTCTTCGTGTGGGTTTCTGTGGGACTCGCCACGTCGGCGTTGATGGCACCAGCAGCACTGAGGCCCGCCCAGCTGCAGTGTCCTGTGCTGGATGGACTTACCTGCAGCTGGGCGCCGAAAGAATTTTCCGCGAGCCCTTCGTAACCTTGCCCCGGGCTTAAAGCAGCCGCCTCGAGAGTGGTTTCACTCTTGTGCACCTCGTAACACACCGACTCGTTTCAGGGTAAAGAATCCGTTTGTTTCTGCGCGCTTGTCTCTGGTCTCTTCATTTGCTCCCGTGTGGCAGTGGCATCCAGCACGCACCGTCGGGGGGGGGGGTGCCAGAAACACGTTCTCCCAGCTACCCTCACAGAAAACGCCCCCGCACTATCGTGGGTCCTGATCTCATTGCTGCCAATTTCCTGCTTCCTTTGGTTTGCATCTTCAAAAATATTTGCTGACAAACACACACACACACACAATGAAGTCTCTCCATAAAGTATCCAGCCACGTAATATGAGAAAGAGAGACGTCTATTGAAGATGCAAGACACACTGTACACAGGACAATGATGCCTCAGTCCCCTTCAGAGCAGGCACCTTGGGACCTCACACAGTTCTCCCAGCATCTCCTCCTCTGTTCAAAACACTCCGCACAATCCTTTGCTGGAATCGCCATCAGCTGCCCTGTTGTATCTTTTTCCTGAATCTCACCGATGGTCTGAAATCTCTTCCCTTTCAAAGGTCATTTCAGTTTGGGAAAAACCAGAAGTCGCAGGACGGTAAATCTGGGCTGTAGGGGCCGAGTCACCTGGGGGCCCGAATTTGCTGACCGCAGCCCGCACACGCCCAGCACTCTCAGGTGCTCTGCCGCGGCAGGCCGTGCAGACGGGGTCACTCTCCACAGATGCTCGCCCACCTCTGAAGAGTTTGTGCCGCACTTTTATTTGTGCTGCACCCATCGCATCGTCCCCGAAAGCCTCTGAGTCATCGGAATAGTTCCTGTGGAGGAGTGTTCAAGTTTGATGCAAAATCTGAATCAGATTCTTTGCTCTACTCGCTCAGTCATTTTGAATGTGACGGCCACACAGCACACACGCTCACTCAACAGCGTCTACCACCCCCACTGACTAGTGCAGTGAAGTCGTTGTTGTTCACACATGTGCATTCCAGCCCCCTCTGCTTGGCGGCCAGGTGACATCGATATTGCACAAACCGTCCCATTATGCTAACAATGGCTGGCAGTTTCTGGACAGACCTCATACATCTTGGTTTGCTGCCCCATTATATTATTTTAGCCATTTTTAATTGCATCTAGGAAGAGCTTTCTAAACATCGTTTGGTTATAAATTCTGTGAAGTTTTAAATCGACTGTTGCCTGACTCCAGCCTGTTTTGAGAAGCAGACCAGAAGGCTCTCGTATTCCGACGCCGGGGTATTAAGTGTCGTCCTCGTCGTGGTGCGTTCACTCCGACGTGAGCCAGCGTCACAGGGGCAGTGAGGCAAGGGCCCCTCTGACTGAGCGGGCGCACCGCGTTCCAGAGCATCTTCCCTGGGCTTCGCGTGTCTGGCCCGCCTGCCCCCCTCGAGGCGACAGGACGGGCTTTCCTCTCACAGCCTGGTGACGGTGGGCGTCTGCAGAGACGGGCAGAAGACTCAGGCTGGCCGTTGTCTCCCCATGAGCGTGCGGCCTGTCACCTGTTACGGAGAGAGGGCTTCGTCTGGGGGATGTTTTAAAGCTCGTGTCATTTGGTGAGAGCTGAAACTAGGCAGCAACACAGAAATTCACTTAAACACCGTAAAACCTAACCACCCCGTGTCAGGCGGGCCCCTGCGGGGTGGGCTCACTCACGGGTGCGGTTTCACGGCGGTGCGCCTGGGCACCGTGCCAGAGCACACGCCCACGCAGATTGCACGTCACCGGTTCGCGCTCGGTTCCTCCTGGTTTGGTCGACGAACCTGCATGTCTGTGGGCGCCCCAGGCACCTTGATGGGGGAGCTCCAGGGATGAGGGGAGCCCGAGGGATGGGAGGGCCCTCCAGGTGCTGGGTGCTCCCGGGACAAAAGTCCCTGCGACAGGGGCATGCTGGGCACGGCCAAGCAGCCACTGGGATCCAGGGCGGCGGGCACATGTGTCCATGAGGAGCTGCAGTACGAAGCCCTGCCCTGCATAGTGACCCACTCTCCCCGGAGCCCCTGGCCGGGACACCGTGTACAGACGGCTCCCCAGGAACTGCCCGGAGCTGCCGCCTCCCTCTCTCCACCCATTGCAGCTTTATGGGGTGCACAGCCTCCTGGCCAGTCCCTGGAGCGCTGTGTGTAAGTAAATAGTGACCACCGCCTGTTCTGCAGAACTTTGGTTAATTAATCCTTCTTCTCCCTCTGAAATTGGTTCTCCCGGTGAGAGAAGAAGAATTTAAGGAGTGTCCACGAGAATTTGATACATAGATCCTATTTGTTTTGACCCTGGTATCAGAGGAAAGAAGAGTTTAATTTTTTTTCTTTTTTAAATTGTTGTTTAAGTACAGTCATCTCCATTTTCCCCCCCACCACTCCCCCACGCCAGCCATCCCCACCTCCCACCCTCGATCCTACCCTCGTTTGATTTTGTCCACGGGTCCTTTACACATGTCCCTGCAAACCCTTCCCCTTTCCCCCCACTATCCCCTCCCCCCTCCCCTCTGGTCACTGTCTC